>SNQJ01S0046611.1:25217-48640 GCA_010110895.2 Picea sitchensis | reverse complement strand
AACAACAAACAAAAGAGTACAGAAGATGGCCAAAAACACTTTAAGAGTGTCTTTGGTTATTACTAGAAATCCCAAAATATTTCTAAGTTAAAATCTACAAAAAAAAATGCAAAAAGGAACTAAGGAAATCAAGCTAAAAAGTTCGTTTCCTTAGGGTCTTTTGTGGCTGTTCTAAAACAACAAGTTAAAAGCACTTGAATGCTAGATTTGAACAATGAAAATACTTGGAAATGATTAGCTTTTACCCCCCTTAACTGATCCGTCAGGATTTTTCGAAATGACTATGGTTGAGTTTTTATTTGCATGCATTTATTGTCCATTGGGAAACTTAACGAAAGAGCGAGAAAAGAAATGAATTATACAACCATTAACATGTTTGCAAATCTGAAATGTAATGAAAAACAGCAAACCATAATGCACAAGTTTGATAACGGAGTTCGGCACAACTTTGCCTACGTCTCCGGGCCTTTTCTCTGTGAGGGAGGCTTCTTTATTTCTTTTCGAAAGCTTATTAGTACATCTTTACAATGCAGATTGGCTTCTAGACTGATCTTGTCATGTTCGCCATGATCTCTAGAATCTTGCACAACTTACGGCACCTGAAACGGAGGTCCCGAGCTCTCAGAAATCGTCCGACAACATCTCTACCTCAACAGCTTCCCTGCCTCAAACTGGCTTAGACCTGGCTTTGCCTCAGCATCTTTGCTCTCCAAAACCGTCCAAAAGCTTCATAAGCTTCCCCAATGGCCTCAACATGGCCTTGGTTAAATAGTGGGAAAGTTGGTTGTCAATCTCCAACTTCCTCCCAAGAATTAGGCTCTAAAAAAGCCCAATAACTCCCAATTATGAGTTAATTACATTAAAAAGGCTTAATTAATATTAAAAAGCCAAAAATGGTTAAAAAAAACCACTTTCAAACTATATAATATAGTTAATCAAACCGAGCTTTAGCCCCTCTTGTTGGGCGCGCACCTTTTAGAAGGTCATATGGCATCATAGGGCCAAGCGCTAGCCCAAAGGGCTAAGCGCTGACCCCTAGCCCTTCTCGTGCTCTGGCTCTTGGTCATGTAGTAACGGTTTAAAAACCGTGGCCTAACAGTTATAACCAACAAACCGCGCCATAATAAACAACGGTTAAAATAAACCGCGCGCGCATATAATCTTGGTCACACAGCGTTCAAATGACCGCGCCAACCGTCGGCTAACTATAGCTTGGTCACATTACAATGAATACGGCCATGGGTCGGGGCTAAGCCCCGACGCAATCCCCCCGCAAAATACATTATAACTCAACTTTAAATATAACATAACCCGGTTATAAAATAAGCACTAATACATAGCGCAGTGGTTACGGGACTTTGTTCAAATCGTTGTCCACAGATGAGGTCGGTAGTTCGAATCCGACCAAGTACATACATTTTTGACAAACGAACCATTAGACAAATACCGGGGTGCCACGTGGCAGCCCGTGACTGGGCCACGTGGCACCCTATCATTCGCCTAGAAAGATGCCACGTGTCAACAAATGATTCGACAACCATCAACCAATCAGAACCTGCCATGTCATCGCCACGTCAGCTCACCGTACGGTCCAATCATCATGCCACGTCAACGTCGTACTGCCACGTCGACCTGCTGCGTCAGCCCTGCCGTACGCTCTGTCAGCCTGCCACGTCAGCTGTTGACCTCACCCGTGCCACGTGTCACCCTTCCAGTGGTGACACGTGTCACCTCGGGATTGGTCCAGCCGTATCCCAAAAATGCCAAAAATGCCTGACACGTGTCACGCTCTGGAGCCGCCACGTGTCCTGTACGGAATCTGCCACGTCATCGTACGGACCTGCCACGTGTCGTCCTCTGGTGCTGCCACGTCACCTGTACGGACGTGCCACGTGTCGCACGTACGGACGTGCCACGTGTCCCTGTACGGACTGACACGTGTATTGTGCGGACTGTACGGACAGGTACAGTCAGCATCCCAAAATTTTACCTGATTGGCTCAGTGGACAGAATGCGATATCTTCTTCATACAGACTCCGTTTGACATAAAAATTATACCACCGGAATCAGGAAGACGAGACGGACGCAATGGTGTTGGTTTCGTCGGATTCCGAGCACTTTCATTTTTTAAGCATTTTTCATGCCCTGACAGCGTTCTGAATCCGATTTCGGATCATTAATATTTCCGAAAATTATATGAAGGAAGGGATTCATTTCATACACTAGATCTAGATTCTTTAGATAGAAACTTTAGAGACAAAAATCAGATCTATGCTATCACTTGCATGCATGAAAGGAACTAATGATTTAGCTTTAGAAACTAGATCCATACTTGCTCGCATATATATGTAAAGTAAACAAGAAATTTTGATTTAAAGAGAAGGAGAAGAGAACAAACTTCTGCTTGGAATATCTTGTGCAATGGTGTCCTTTGGTGAATTGATGAGGGATCTTCTTCAAAAGACTTGGAAAAAGAGGAAGAGTCAAGCTAGATCACCCACTTCTCCAAGTTGAGGTATCAACTACTTCAATCACTTGCAAAAAAGAGGGTTAGAAGATGGTATCACCTACAAAAGAGACTTTAACACACAATATGTTAAACCAAAGATATTGCATGTAAAAATATCTTAAAGAAATGGATAGAAAGATCACTAATCAAACTAGCTTAACAATCCTACTCTAATGAATAATAGTACTCCGATAATGCCAAATTAACCACAATACAAAAGCAAGAGAAATAGAATAATATCACCTCATACACATACGCATCCACACACTTAGACAATCCACCAATTTGACCTCCAAAGTCTTTTTTTTTTCCAATATAATAAGAGTATTACAATAGCAATGATACACCAAACAATTCTTCCCAAGCTCCAACTAGCTTACAATGAGAGAGAGTGCTTCAATATATAGCCCAAGGGTGAAGATCCCAAGAGAGGAGGGTGCACCAAGTGGAGGAGAGGGGCGCACCAAGTGTGAGAGGGAGGGAGCCAAGTGGTAGTGTATGGGCTGCCACCCCTCCCACAACCCCAAACGATGACAAGTGTGCACAAGGGAGAGTTTAGGAGGGCGCCACCTCTCCAAGAGAGGATGGCCTCTCTCTAGAATGCACCACCTCTCCAAGAGGGGCACACCTCTTCTTTGACCACATGCTTAAATCACAAATGGATGCCTCTTAACTCAAGTCTTTAACCCATAAATGTTTCCCTTTGACTACCACATAGCCGTTTAGGCTTTATTTGACTAAAAACATGTCAAAACATGTTTCGACAATTTTGCTAAAATTTAACATTGCTGATTTATTGTCTTTTTTTGGCTTTTGTGAGTAAAATTAACTTTTTAGTGATTAAAATCAATAATTTTACTCACAAAAGTGGGTACTTAAGTAAAGTGGGTGCTTTAGGTCCAATATTGAGCACCCCCAAGGCATATAATGCCTCATAGTCCCACTTTTTTAATACAACTTCAAATTACAATTAAAAAATTCTGTTTTAAAGGAAATTTTTTATTTACTGAAAAAATTAAAAAATCCTAAGGGGGACTTAACACATTTCCATGGAACTCTAGGATAATGCTTAGCATTGTTATATACATAAGACTCTAGACTTAAAACACCCCTCAAGTCATATCTGCTAGTACAATGACTCCAGCTTGGGAGGTTATTGAGTGAAAAAACTCGAAAATTATAGTTCGCTTAAAGAGCAAAATAGAATTAGCAAGTAAAAATAACACTCTAGAGTTAAGTACTAGTATCTAATCCTTATGTGTTTAAGCTTTTTACAAAAATCACATGCTTAAGTCATTTTATTACAATTCCCCATAAGGTATGGAAATGTGGTAAAAAAGTTGAAAAAGGACCATACTGGCTGGATGGACTTCAGAGCTCTTAATTTTGCTCAAGTCATTGTTCATTCTTTGGCGGCTCATCTGCAAGAGCATCCTAGTGCAACTTGGTGGATAACAAAGTTCATCAAAGTTGAAAAGGGAACTTTCCTCAAATGGAGTTGCCAGGCAAGCTAGAGGAAAGGCTTTGGGAAAAACTTGCCATCTGTCATTAGCTCTCGGAAAAGAATTCAAAATCCTTCTTGGCAACGGTTCTAAAATGTTATTGCAGGGATTGTAGCCTGGGCAAAGCCCAACCCAAACCATGAAGGTGAGAAAACTACATGAGCACCTGCCCACTGCCATCTTAGATAGACACTCCTCTCGCTTTAGTGATGATAAAATCACCACAAGGCGGGAATGACGGTGACCCCAGGGAGATTGAGATGGAAAGTGGGAGAATGATCAATGAAAACCCCTATAGGTCAAGATATGAGATGGAGTAAGGCTTAAGAATGAGTCTTGTAGATGGTAGATAGTTGACAAGTATTGCGTACCTACAAAACAGTGTTAGCCCTGCGCAAAATAAGACAAATGCTGGAGACTAACATACCTCATTGTGACGTCGGCTTACCATCTCCCATACACTTGTGTTGACTAGATGTCATGAGCTCGACAGATCCAAAGTAGAAGAGGCAATCTAAAGTGGGTTGTTGAGTTGCCATATGTGGACATGTTGATCATCATCAACAACATGATCACTGTCTTAATTACAGACCATGAGACATGATCTCCTCTAGTTACCCCGAGGCATGGGGGGGGTAAAAATAAGTATTAGTGAATGTTTTGTGGTCTTTTCCTTGCAATTTCCATACTTGTATGGGTATTTTACACCCACCAAAACCCTGTTTCCTTCGAAAACGTTTTTCTTTTGTCTTTAGTTGAGCTAATGCACCTATTGTTAAGAAAACTTGAAAGAAATTACAAAAGTAAAAGGAAATAGGACAACAATCTAGAATCTTAAGGATCTTATATTTTAACTTTTAAGTATTACATCTGAACGTTGCAATCATATTTTTGTTATAGATATTGTTGGGCCTTTTTTAAACGTGCTTGTGATTCTGAGCCTTTTGTGATCAAAATGTGAGTAAAATGTTACTAACTTGTTCTCAAACCCTTGAAACTATTAGGTACCATATATAATGATGTTTAACATGATGATCTTGACATCTTTTGTCTTCTTTGATTATGTTTCGAGGTGGTGGGGTCTAGTCTACCTATTGTAATTGTGTTTTGGTTGCATAATGTCTAACATATTTTTGCAAGGGAAACCTCGTGGTGAAAACTAAGGAATGCTTTCCCACATCAATGGATGGCAGCCCTAGTTAACCTGTGGGCGTAGACTAGTGTGCCTAACCTAGTGGGATTAAAAGCATGCACCTGCTAGCACATAAATAACTAAATTCCCAACACATTGCCGATAATCAGTTGAACTAGCCCTTGAGATTGCATATTGTCTAAAATATCATTAAAAACATTTGTTAGGTGCAAAACACATTCTAACAATTTAGTGAAGAGCCTTCACAAGGTGCCAAGACTAGTGGAACATGAGAAGATGTCACCATTGTCACCTAGGCAACAACTTCCCTATTTTCAGTGAAGGATTGAATCCAACAAAAGGGAGGGATCCTTGGTAGGACTTAGGATTCCTAAGGCAAGACATAATCACGTCTAAAGCCTCCTAAGAATCTATCCAAAATACCACCAATGAGATATGTCAAATAGATTAGGGTTTAGGTAGCTAATACAAGTCAATTCCGGATTTGGTTTGAGGTACTCTAGGGTGGCTTTAGAATGTTTGTCAAGTGAATATTTTATGCAAGGAGATCCCCAAGCCAAGAAAAGCCCAAGGGCTGTTGCAAAACTTGTATGCAAAGTGATAAATTATAGTTAAACAAGTTATAACAGCAGCAATAATTCTAGCCCTTGAACAAGTAATCATCGAGTAAAAATAGGGCCAAGATGATGGATAATGTTAGGGTTTTAGATAATTAACAAAATCTGAAATTATAAATAATATAACAACCAAGAAACCCTAGACGTCCATCCCTAATTGGGTTGAAATAAAATTCAGCAAGAGAATTTTAGGGTTTAAAGATGATTTTCAAGTGAAATAAATGCAAAAATACCAGAACGTTTATCTTTTATATCGCTGAAAATGAATGTAACGCTGTTACAAAACCCTAATTTTACCCCAAAATCTAAAAATAGAGAGAGAAAATGAATTTTATGATTCACTAACGGGAGAAGACGTAGTGCCTTTATTTTTTTGGGGCATATGGGGTTAATTAAGGACTCCCTTGAAAATATTTACGTGAATTTCTAGGGTGATATCTAGGGTTGTCCACTACAAACCCTAGAAGATCCTCCAACACCTTATTAAAACTCTAGGATAGTTCAAGGGCAAGTACTCCACTAGGAACCTTTCGAAATTTTTGAAAAGAAGGGTTTGTTCAAGAAGAAACCAAGAGAATGCAACACCATCACTACAAAAGTACAATTACACTTACATTTGTTCATAAACAAAACCACAAGATAAAGTGAGACGACTTACCCAAAGAATTTTTCATCCATCAAAACCCTAGCAATGAAAAAACCACAATATAAAGTGGGAGACGACTTACCCAAAGAATTTTTCATCCATCAAAACCCTAGCAATGAAGATCTGTGAAGAAGTAAAGCCATCCACAAAACATTATCTTCAAGAAGTTGCTCTAACTAATCATCCATTATGAGAGATCAATCATCCTTCTCATCCATTAAAAGCCCTAAAAACATAAAATAATGCCTTTATCTCTACAAACCCTAGAGATAAGGCAACAAG
Organism: Picea sitchensis; assembly: GCA_010110895.2. NCBI lineage: Eukaryota > Viridiplantae > Streptophyta > Pinopsida > Pinales > Pinaceae > Picea > Picea sitchensis. The sequence continues at coordinate 41,931 of SNQJ01S0046611.1, read as the reverse complement.
ACATAAAATATCCGTGATACAAGAGTGGAAAGGTCATTAAGACCCCCAACGACAAGTTGAAATAATGTAACCGCTGGGAAGAGCATTCTTGTATTATTTTGTTATTGGATTAAATCCCCTATCAGGATTAATCATGTCATTATGATTGTTTTTATTATTAGATTAACTCCCATCGAGGGGATTAATCAGTCGGTAATTGTATAAGGGACCAAATCCCCTTGTATGGATCAATCATCTGGACAATTATAATGTGCGCATTAAGAAGTCGGTCCCAACAGCTATAATGAAAGGGCCGATTTAATTATTGGGGCGGATTTTACCCAACTAGCAGGAGAGGTCGGCCCCGCCAGATGGTGACCTTTCACACACGCCAGTCTTGTATAAATAAGCAGGCTAGCACCAATTTCCTTAACATACACTTCAATTTGCCTGGGCGATCCATGAGGCAAGCTTGACATTTCAAGTCAGTGAGAGGAGAAAAAGGGTGGTACACCCTTTGGAGGATTCTCCGTATTGGTTGAGTTATCTCTTTGAACATTTGATGTTGTCAAGATACTGCCTTTGCCTGGTTTTCTCCCTGTAGGGTTTCTGTGATAAATGTTGTGCCCATTAGTGGATGTGGCTGATCTTGTTCTACGGGATGTCTCGGCCTTTATTGAAATGCAAGAACTATAATAATGGGTACAAACATTAACATGGTTTCAGAGCCAACCAAGAAAGCACAACTGCAAGAGGAAAAACGTAACCGCACGGGCCCAAAATTAGGTTTTGAAAAAGCAGCTTTCGCCTATCTACCACCCTAGAAAGTCAAGGCCCCCAAGGATCATTTTTGGCACTTAGAGTTTAACTTTCAAAGGCTAGATCTCCTGAAAGGAAACCCTCCTAGTTTCATAAAGTACCGAGTACCGTATACCAGAGTACCCTAAGTACCGTAAAACCGAAGCACCAAATTCATAAAACTGTGAGCAGATTTGAAGGGGTAAAATTTGGATTTTCAAATTCAGTACACCAAAGATACTCTCGCTTTAGCTCAACGCATCTATCCTTTGGATCAGATTTTCAAAATTTTGAAGTTTGAAAATTAGGTTTTCCTCATAAAAACCCTAAGTCGCATGGCAGCTTGCGCCTCGTAACTGGGCCAGGCTTGCAGACTGCTGCGCTTGTTTCATAGAACCGGCCAGTAAATCACTCTTTGAAGTTTTGCAAGGATTACCGTTACCGTATTGGAGCCACTACCGCAAATGCTATCCGAGGTATGTACTCACATATGGTTAATGGTTAAAACCCTAAAGAGTATTTCCAGAAGAAGGGATCTCTTTCCATACATACAGAAGGATCTCAAGATCCAAAAAAATTAGAGGAATGATGTAACCCAGGTATGACTATTCTGATATACATCTATTCTTCATGACATTATCAGTGTTTCATATTGAAGCTATGATAAAATCATTAAAAGGATTAAAAGTTGATCATAAATCTTATCTTCTAACCTAACCTTTGTCAAGTTAGTGTATTGTCTTAGTACTAAGATAGGTTGAAGAAAGCACTCATTTCACTGGGATGGTTGAGATTAAAGAAAAGCAAGCACTCATTCTTTGAGGACAAGGCTCTGTGTTTGATTAATCAAGATTCAAAGGTACACATGACAAGTTAATAACTTCAGTTGAGATAGCAATCGTCAGAAGTAATATAATTTGATAACATGTGAGAATACCTTATTTGATATGACTAACACCTCCTCTAGGAGAAACCCGTAGTGTTAGTTTCAAATTGCCATTGAAGAATGCTTGGTCACAACACTAAGAGAGTGTTGGACCCATTTCGTATTGTATTCCTTACCTTTAAACTTTGCTAAATTATAAGTACTAAACTCTAAAGGAGCCACCGTGGATGATTGTTCCGTGGCTATTGCTTTATACTATCAAGAATGATAATATTCTTGCTTATTGTTTTGTTGAACTTGCTCCAAGTCACATATAATAACCCTGAGGAAGATATAATGAAGGTTGAAGAAGGCAACATAAGAAGAGACCATAAATGAAACAACCATCATTGGAAGAGAAGAAAATAATTTGTATAAGCTAAAGGGTCACCAGAAGCTGCCATGACCCATGCTATGAAAGAATACATGTGAAACTTTAGAAGATTAGCCTACATCAACTACATGCCACTACATATGCAACCGTGCCTCACAGGTTTACTCGTAACTCAAAGGTGATCGCGATGACGCGCATGGATGTGTGTAAGGAAGAACACGTAAGAACTCTTTTCCAAAGAGGGACATCAAGTAGAAGAAGCATTGGAACACATCCATCTCGTGATATATGTGGTCCATTGCCATCGTCCTCCATTAATGGTATGTATACTATGTATCATTCATTAATGATTATTCTCTAAAAGACCCGATATATTTGAAGTATTCAATGTGACTGGCGAATTCAGTTTGATGTTAAATCCTTCTCAAAGAAAGATTAAGATACTCGTGTCAGATAATGGAGGAAAATAAACCTCAACGAGTTCAAGCTTTTAAGTAGTAGATGTTCGGACTGGAAGAGGGAACTAACTAATTCCATACAATCCCCAACATAACGGTGTTGCTGAAAGGAAGATTAGAACCATGCGGAAAGATCAAGATCTTCCTATGTGCTTATAGCGTGGCATAGCCTATGGCAACCTGCTCATGCGTAACAAACTATCCCATAGTGCACTTGGGTTTCAAGACCCCGTAAGAAATGTTCACCGAAAGCAGCGCTTTCGCCGCAGGTGTTTATCAAAATATTTACGTCCAGCTATTTGTTCATATACCGAAAAGAGAAAAGGAACAAACTCGAGCTCCCGAAAGAAGGGAATATTTGTGGGATACCATGAGGTATCCAAGGCCTCGTAATCTACATACCCGGTCACCGCCACATTGAAATCACCAGGGACATGACTTTGATGAAGAAGCCGACCTTTAAGAAATCGAGAAGATGCCACTTGAAGAGGTATGTGAAGAGGAGCCCGTAAACCTGTGGACGGTCGTAATCCGTGAGAGAAGCTCCTAGAGTTGTTACCCGTAAGGGAAGTCAGAAGCCTCGATGAGGAAACTCTTGAAGATCATGATACAAATGGTTCAAGAACCTCCTCGATGACCTTCTCCCATAAAAGAAAGCCCGCTTAGCAAGAGAGCTTATTCAAGATGGAGAGAAGTATGGTGTTCCTAAGGAACCACTTAGACAAGAAGAGACCAAAGCCATTCTCCAGTTGTGTAACTGGAGAATGGCTTTGATGTACAATCTTCTTTATGAAGAACCCATGTATTCCTTTGAAGAGGCCATTCAAAAGAAGGAATGGGCGATGCCATGACGCAGGAATACCGATCCATAATGAAGAACTAAGTAAGGGAAATAGTTCCCATCAAAGAATAAAGATGGGTATCCTACATGATGGCTCTTCAAAATAAAACATGCTACCGATGGAAGTATTGGAGAAATATAAAGCAAGATTTTGTCGCCGCGGGTTTTCCTAGAAGGAAGGCATTGAACTATGAAGAGACATTCGCTTCCTCGTACGATACACTTCGACGTAAACCATTATAGATCTTACGCTAAGATGAAAATGGGTAAGTCGCACGTATAGACTTGAAGACAACTTCCTCAATGGTAATATTAGAAGTAGAAGGTAAAGCAACCCCAAGGATTCAGGTTGAAGAATGTGAAGTCCCATGTATGCCGATCAAGGCACTTAATATCGATTGGAGTATAAGCTCCCGTATTTGTTATGGCCGTATTGACAGTTTCTTTACGAGCTTGGCTTTACCAAGAGTAAAGCAGATTCTTAACTTCTTACCAAGATCATGGATAATGAACCAAGAATACTATTACTGTATGCGGGATGACTTGTTCTTAACCGGAGAAGAAAAGCTCATCACGAATGTACCGCAGACTCGTCAGCTAATTTGAAGTGAAAGACCTTGGCCTAATGCATTATTTCAGTCATGGTATGGCGAAACCGAAGAATCTCTTAACCGGGAAGTACACGGTCGAAATCAAGAGATTCGACATGCTCGAATGCAAAGTCCATGAATACACCCATGGCTAAAGTCGAAGTCACGGGTCAATACCGCCGATTTTGATAGATGCCACCGCATGCATTACGTATTGATCACCGATGTAACCCGACTAACACCGCATTTACATCCGCTGGTGCTGGAACACTGCAGCCGGGCTTCGTGGAGCCCGATGTTCATTTAGTGTAGTCAGTGAAAACATGCGATGAGGTACCTTAAAGGTACAAATGGATTATGGTCTCAAATGGCGATGGAGATCATGATTTCACCGATTGATATATTGATGCAGACATTAAGGTGAAGCTACCGACAAAAAGCACTCTCCTGAAGTCGCTTTTCAAATTGAGATCAGCCATGATCTCATGGCGTAGTAGGAAGCAATCCAGTATTACACTCAGCAAATGGCAGAGTACATCGATGCGTCTCCGCTTAGCCGCTGGCTATATGGCTTTGAAAGTTGGTCGACCGGCCCATTTGATTTGGAGATGAGAGCAAACCGCGATTCTATGTGATAATCATAATATCGTATCCACGATGTGTCGGGTTAACATAGAGATCCTCATACCATTTCATCCGCCACATGGTACAAAGAGGAGCCCTAAAGCTCCAGCATTACTAGCATGGATGAACAAAGTTGGGTCGATGTGATGACTAAGCCTCTATCTCGTAAAGTTTGAACACTTTCGAAGATAAGCTTGGTATTGTCCCAAAGCACCTTCCCTGAAAGGGGAAGTAGATGTGATCCCTTGCTTCTGACCTTGTTTTTTAGACGTAAAGCGAGATTTTGTTTTGTTCCTTGCTTCTGACCCAATTTGTTAGACGTAAAGCATAACGCTGTTGGATTCCTTTCTTCTGACCTAGTTGTTAGTCGTGAAGCAAGATGAGTCATGCTTCCGACCTCACTATTAGACATAAAGAAATATGATTCATTCCTTTCTTCTGACCTAGTTATCATACGTAAATAAAGATGAGATGTTCCTCGCTTCTAACCCAGTTGTCAGACATAAAACAATATGAGATGTGTACCTTGCTTCCAACATGATGGTTTTGACATAAAGCAAGATGAGTTATGCTCAATCTGCTTGTTAGATCGAAGCATAACCGGCTCCCCTTTGCTTCAATCTATTGTTGATCGAAGTAAGATGAGTCATGCTTCGACCTAGTTGTTAGACGAAGCATGATCGCAATTCCTTGCTTCCAATTCGCTGTTACGTAAAGCAAGATGAGTTATGCTTCCAATCTAGTTGTTAGACGGTGAAAGCATAACATGATTCCTCGCCGGACCCTCGTTGTTAGATCGAAGCAAGATGTTGATGTTCCCTTTGCTCGACCCAGTTGTTAGATCGAAGCGAAGACGGTTTCATACCGAATCTAGTTGTTAGACGAAGCATGATCGCCAGATTCCTCGGCCGACCTAGTTGTTAGACGCAAAGCAAAATTATTCCTTGCTTCTAACCTCAATGTTATACGCAAAGAAAGATGATTCCTTACTTATGACATCGTTGTTAGACGTAAAACAATATGTGACTGACATTGAGCTAGTGTAGTAATCGATGTTGGATTGACCTGATGACCGAAATACCTTAACCAATGGACATTGAGTTGGGTTGTAGTAATTAAGGATGTACGTACCGCTGGTCTGTGATGAAGTATCATTTTATCGATACATATTTGATGCGATGATGATAGCATTCTTTGAGAATGATGCTGCTGCTAATGAAGAAACCTCCATGACTCGTAAATGTGTTAGAAAATTGTTCAAGATGATATCGACGATACTCATCCTCGAAGATGCCACCGATGATGCACTTCTCACTGACATGTCGATGAAGACTGATGAAGAATACCCTTCTATTAAGGGGGAGTGTTGAGATAATGTAACCGGCTAAGAGCATTCTGTTATTTTGTTATTGGATTAAACTCCCCATCAGGATTAATCATGTCATTAAGGATTATTTTTATTATTAGATTAACTCCCATTGAGGATTAATCAAGTCTGCATTGTATAAGGACCAACTCTTATGCGATTGGTCACCTGACAATTATAATGTGCGTATCAAGAAGTCGCACTCCCGCCAGCTAAGGGTAATGAAAGGGGCCGATTTAAATTATTGGTGGATTTCCACCCAAGCAGGAGAGGGTCGGCCCCGCTGCATGGTGACCTTCACACGCAAGCCGATTGATTAGTATAAATATGAGGCTAGCACATCACTTCTAACACAGACTTCACTTTCTCATGATCTTATGAGGCAACTTGACATTTCAAGTTGGTGAGAGGAGAAGAAGGGTGGCGATCTCCTTGGAGGAGGATTTCTGTATTGGTTGAGTTATCTCGAACATTTGATAAGCTATTTTATGATAAGGAAGTTTTGTCAGTTTCTTCCCCTAGAGGGTTTCCCAGGATAAATGGTTGTGTCTATTGTGGATGTGTATTTTCGCTGATCTTGTTCTTATTATGCTCTTATCTTTATGAAATGCAAGAACTATAATAATGGCATAAACATTAACAAACGATGCCTCCAAAATGAAGTAAATGTGATCATAAGACAAGACATCCCTCATAAATGCATGCTCCATCTCACATGTGTGTCATGCGGTGTGACCTCAAGAAGTTGATGAATCACTCACAAAGCAATTGTAGGGGTTCCAAAAGTGAAACATTGCCACTATGGGTTGCAACATTTCATTAGTAAGTGTCATATCATGCCCCAAAAGGTGTGACATTTCATCAAAAGGTGCCACATCATGATGTAAAAGTGTGACATCCCATCAAGAGTTGTCAAATTATGATGTAAAGGTGCATCATCCCATCATCAAGGTGTCAAATCATACCCAATGGGTGCTATGGTGTCTCTGCTGGTTTCATGTCATCATAATTCTCAACATCCTTGAAAATATGCAAAATGACCTTTCTCAAGTAGTGGACGACCTTCTAGTGTGCTAGTAGCCCCTCAATGTCCTCCAAATGACCAAGGCATCAATCATGTGGGTAGCCCTATGAAATCCATCACCCAAGGAGGGGCTCATGTGGTCCAAAACATCGTGAAGACCGGAGGCAAGGTACAACATATAAAGTGGTTAGTCATGTCAATGTAAAAGCCACTAGATAGATCACATTAAATATCCTCTTCAAACTTTACACTAGCTCATAAACTTATACAATTTGCCAAGTTTTGGTATGGGAGGATCATCATTAAGTTTTAAGCCGTATTAGGTGAGTTAGTACACACAAAAAGAAGTATTTCCCAAGAAACCCATCAAGGAGTATGTGTACTCCATGTCTAGTACCTGTGGGCCTCAGGACATAATCTCCTTAGTTATCCCTAGGCTAGGGGATAACATCTGGCTCCAACTCGGGGACATGTGCTCACCGTAGAGTGGATGAGATCCTCAACATCTCTGGTATGACCTGTGACCTGCTAGATCTCAACAAAATTATTAGTAATCATTTGGACTGGGGATATCACCCCTGGCTCATATATGGTATAAAAAATCGAAGTAAGCAAGCATATATACAAATGGAAATACAACTATTCTAGCATGAGATGCAGATGGTATATACAATGAATGCAAAATGCCTACCTACTTACCTCTACTTACCTTTTGGTTGAAATTTGAATGCTAGGTGTAGTCAAATAGCCAATGAAACCATCCTAGCAATGCCTCATAATACCTTCCTCTGTGCTTCATCATAGACCAAAACAATGATAAGTTGAGCACAAAAATAACATGAGTCAGAACATGTATCACATCATCGGAAAGCGTAGAGTCTAGCTCATGGAGGCGGGAGGGAGGGACAATATCATGCCAAGTCATATTCTCAGGAAAGTGCTCAATCCATCTCAGAAAGGGATCGTGAAAATTCAAAGGTTCAAAAGACAGACTCAAAGAGTCTGTGAAGGTTGGCTACCTTGGACGTCTTCACAATCTGAGGCCTGGGAAGGGACTAGCAAGAACCTAAAGGATGACTGACAATTTCTTAAGGGGAAGCTGGAAGACTGTGATAATAAGCTTCTTCTTAAGGTACCCAACGTTCCCCTAAAATCCAAAAGGAGGCTTTGTCCTATAGAAGACTTGGAATAAGGGACATGTTTCCAAACCATACCCTCAGTGACAAACCGAGGTAAAGTAATCAAAGGGAGGTAGAAAATCTTATCACAAGTGTTCTGCTTTAGGCAAGCAACTTCCTCATTCTCATCAGGATCTGAGCACAACGATGGTTGATAATTTTCTTTATAGAATAAATCCAAATGCTCAGAGGAGTACTCATCAAAATCCTCAAGGTATGACCAAAAATCATCAGGAGAATATAGGACTAGATCATCCATGGGTGTTTGTAAAAGGTTTGTAATCATACCATCTCCTTGTTGGCAATTGTCAAAATTAGTAACCTCATATGATAGTTGTAAAGGCAACTTTTGGAGATGACCCTCAATGTCGTAAATGGGATCTTCATTAGAACCAATCACATCCCACTTACGCCTTCCAACATATATGAACTCATCAATATTATCAATAATGTCACTACATTTATCATATCATGAAGGATTTAATGCATCCAAGGGCTCCTCTAGTACCTCTCCTCTTTCCAAATCATAAAACAAAGGATCATCAAAATTTTGGAAAGGGAGGTAACTAACCGTGTTCACTTCTTGTTGTGGAGGAGTATCATTGGCTTGGATGACTTCATCAAATGGAAGAGGGTCCATTACACCATCCCCGAGACTCTTCTCTTTGTGTTCATCCAAAAATGAAGGAGCTAGCTTTTCCAAGGGTTGCTTTACTTCTTCACCTTCTGAATCATAGAACAAGGTGTCATCAAAAAACTGTAAAGGAAAATGACTCACCTCATTCTCTTCATCTTGTGCACGAGAGATAGGATCTTGGAGAGCTTCATTGGACAGAGGAGCGATTACCAGTGTTTCATCCTCATAATTCACTTCTCTAGTTAAATCTTCATTGAATTCTATCGAATCATGGGAGAAATCTTGCTCCTCTTCAAGGGATTGACAACTTTCTTCATAAATTTCTCCTTCTATATCAGAGGGTTCTTGGTGTTCAGTAAGGTACATATCCCTGAGATCTCCCACAATCTCAGTGGTGAGTCCTTCATCCTCTAGGGCTACTGCAATATTCTCAAGGGCACCTTCATATGTCAGGCATTGCGGTTTCACAAACTCAATAAACCTATTGATGAGGTCTACGAAAGATGAAATACCCCTATCTTCGTAACAACTCTTAAACCAATCTTGAAAAAAGGATGGCAGAGAATGTATGAATAATTTTACCAGAACATCCTCCCCTCCCAACTCTATATCGCTTATATACTTCAAGAATTCTACAATGTGAGTAATTGGGAGGCCTCCAAATCTTGGAGAGTTGCTTGACCAATTTTATCAAAATAATTTGGGTATCCTTGAAAACGTTTGAAATCAATAGTTGGATACACTTGTTCCCAGGGCGCCATGATCCCATAACTTGGAAATATCACAGAATTGAAAGTAAGGTGGCACCTTGGAGAAGGTTAGTGGAGTTGCCAGATAATTTTCTTGAAACTATCAAAGGGATGAGGGGATCACCCTCAGTGGAGTCACCGGGTAAGCTTTGAAAAGTAAAGGCTTTTTGAGGAAAGGCTTATTGAAAAGTGTCGTCTTTGAGGATAATTGACTCAGTGTTCCCCGACAACCGCGCCAAAATGTTATCGCAAAATTTGTATTTATTCCAAAGGGAAAGGTTAAGGGAAGGAAAATTGGCGTAACATGAGGTATCCTATCAGTCTCACCTCAACAAGATACCTCTTTCTATTTAGGGTTGATGGCCCAGGGGAGACGTCCTCGGTGACCTGGGGGTTTGAGAGGGCAAAGGTTAAAGTGTCTATGAAAGTATCCCCTCTCTCAAATCACATCGATCAAAAAGTCCCAAGGTTTTAACCAATGAAGTAATGAAGTGCTTAGATGTACTTGTCCAGAACAAAGCAACAAGGAAACAATATCTTTTGCAAATACAAATTGCTCTTAGTACTTCATAAAACCATGGACTTATAAATAAAGGCAATAGTTGATGCATGATGAAGCAAACAAAATTTAATAACAACAATGTTTATAAGATGATAGCTTCACAATAAATGTCTTGAATGAGCTTCAAAATGACCCAAAATAATCACTCATTAGTAGCAAATTACTAGCATTTGTCAGAAGCTAATTAGGCAATGTATAAATCAACTTTACGATTGCTTTTAGGTGCTTTTAATGCTGCAATAGATGGCTGTAGCTTACTTTTGTAACAACAAGAAGTAGGTTAGTAGATTAATCTATTCTAGGGTTAGGAGAAGTTAGTAGAGAGCTTGAGGTAAAAGTTTTGAGATTTGTTTTCATGAATCACTCAATTATAAGGCTTGGATCAGTGCTTTTAGGGTCAATGGAGTCTCTTTTAGCAGCGACAATCTTGAAGGAACAAATTGATAATAAGAGAGCTAGAGACAAGAAGGTCAATGATTGAAGTGTTGGTAGCCCAAGGCTTCAATCACTAAACCCTAGGGGGAAAATGGCTACTTGGAAGTAGGTAACCCTAGGCCCTAGTAGTTTTTCTCCTTTAGCTAAAGGATGAAGTAGATGACGACTAGATGAAGCAAAAGATCCTAGGGTGTTGCAATGGAAAGACCCTTAGTACAAAGCTTCAAGAAAATAGGGTTTTCTAGCATAATCTAGTAGGTGAAAGTTATTAACATGTGCTTTAGCCTCCTAGGGTTTTAAGCTAGCAATCTCATAATCTTGGAAAAAATGGAAGATAAATACACCATAACCATTCAAATGAAGAATTGCAGAAACTTTACTTACATTCACCAAGAATCATATAGCAAAAGGCCTAGTTGAAGACTTCCACCAAGAAAAATGCTAAAATACACCAAAACTAACCTCCTTCAAGAAGTGTGCACCAAATTTCAGCCAAGAAACCCTAATTAGGGCGCAAATTTTAGACCTCACTTAAGTGTGAGTGAAAGATGATGAAAAATAAGAGAGATTTTTCCCTTATTTATACAATACAAATGACCTTTAATTTACAAATTAAGTCAAAAAGGCTGACATGGCCAATTTACATGTAATACCTAGTGTTTACATAAAAATGACAAATTAAACCCCAAATCAAGGAGAAAAGGTGACGTGATGCCCCTTTCGGGTGACGTTAGGCCTTTCAGGTGAAACGTTGGCCTTCAGGAGCAAAACGTTAACCCTCCCAAGGCCCTCTGGATCAAACCACACGTGCCACTTGGTACACAACTGCCCTCAAAGTGTCCATCAAACGCTGGGTAACGTCAAGGGTCACAAAGGTGACATCATGGGATTTTCAAGGCCTACATCATAGTGGGAGGGCAAGACCCCGTAGGTCCATGCCTGCCTGGCTGTCTCTGGTGGAACGTCCTCCTCTCTCTCCGGTGCAAGCCTCTTGACACGTGTCTGCCCTTGGCTGGGGTCTCAGTATCCATCTAGTGGGCTTTTAGCCCTATGGAGGTCCGAACTAATCATCTCCCCATGTGTACCTGTCCATCGGGTGTGGCCCTGCAACAACAACAAGTACGCCCTCCATGGGCTCATAAGTCACATGGATCATAGCAATGTCAATCACGTCTAATAATCAAGTTATCTAAACATGTGCATAAAACTCCCTTCCCTAGACAAGTGCTCAAAGATGTTATGCTATTCCACAAGCCAAGTTTTGAGAGGGTTCCAGGTGGTCCTATTGGGCTAATTTTCATTGGACGTGGGATGTTTCCAGGTTAAGGAAAATCCAGGTCATGTAAGTGGATGAGGTGGTGTAGGGATGTTTGAGCAATGGGTGCAGTGATGATAGGGAAATGTATGGCTTACCTGTGGGTGCCTCTGTAGAGGGTGAGCTGTACCTTGTCTTATTGCTTATTACTTCAAGAGACTAGTTAGGGGACATTGCCTTGGCGTGGTCACCAATGGTGACAATGTTACCCACAAGCATTTCACAGAGATGAGAAAGTTGGCTTGTGATGAGGCCCCGTTTCTTTTGGCTATGCCACCAAGAGCCACTACCTTGGCGTGGTGACCAACTGAATGGTAGTGTCATACCGCTACATGCCCATGGACCTAATACGATGGCTCGTGATGAGACCCCTTATCCTCCAACCAGGTCTTGATTTTATTATTTTATGGGTCCGTCCATTTCTTGCTGAGAAGCCTTTTATGGCTTTCTCGGGGATCCCTGGGCGAAGTAACTGAAGGTTTTGTTCTTTTGGATTTTATCTTTTGCCAGGTACTTTTACCCTCTGGGCCTTATCCCCTTCTTCCCACAAGGCAAAGTACAACCCTTTGCTAGCTTACCCAATGCCCGAACGAATGTAGGGGATGGATGAGAGGGAAAAAGATGAAAAGTGATAAGTATGGTGGGAATGGACGATGACCTTTCATGAACCCACCCAATGGCAACTCAAATCCTAAGGGAACCAACTTGCTAGGGCATCCTGCCATTCCCCCAAGGTGTGGACAAGTGGAAGGGCATAAGGTCCAAGCACACGTCAGAAGTAAAAAGAATTAAATGCACATATTCAAATGTTTTGAGAATCAGAGTGACACATACCATGATACCTGTACTCATTAGCTCATGGAGCAAGATCCATTGCTGTCGAAGGACTAGGCCGATGGGATGGATGCTGCTGCTGCTGACAAGATGGAGGCGCTAAAGAAGAACGATGGGCGCTCCAGGGCCAGGCTCAAGTCAATATGGCTCTCGGTACTCCATGTCTAGGACCTGTGGGCCTCTAGACATAATCTCCTTAGTTATCCCTAGGCTAGGGGATAACAATGACCACCAAGGTGAAACAAGGGCAAGATGTATAAGTTCAAAGCATCATGATCCATCAATTGATTCGGCCCATGGTCACTATATTCATGTCAAAAACATTGAGCATTAGCACTTGATATGAAGCATCGAAAGAAGGTACCTTATGCGTGTCATGCACCATATCATCTGATGTGAGTGAGCTGAGCATAAAGTGGAAGGCATCTGTTGGCTATTCTCTGTGGAGACTCCTGAATGCAATCATCGAGACTGTTGTCTGTGATGTGGATTGTGGGAGAAAAAATCTCCTCTAGTTACCCCTAGATGTGAGGGGGTAATATACACTATTGAATTCTATATTGTTTTATCCATTGTTCCAAATATAATAATATTGCAGATTTATGGTACCATTGCAATTTTTTGCATTATCTTTTCCAAGAGGAAAATCGTCCTTACTTTATCATGATTTGTTGATGTATGTTGATTTTTGTCTAACACATGGGACACATAGACCCTCGAAACGTGAGATGGAAGGATACACACACACACACACACACACACACACACACACATATGTATAATTACAGAGGTAAAACACAGACATAAAAATGGAAATTTTTGAACATGAAGGAAATATAACTAAATCAAACACACAGCGAGATGCATTCATTGATACATTGGGATACATCTCCACACATTTTTTGAATGTTTTTGATTATTTTTGACTCTTATGTTGTCACAAGTACATTGGAGCAGACATTGTTTGAGTGTTAGACACGTTTCTTGTGCAAAGACATGTGTCCCATAAGTGTTCAACATGTGTACAATGAGTCTTCAACTGTTTGACACATGACACCCACCTCTGAAGGGGCATGTGCTGTTTCACAGAGCATGATTGGACAAGGTATACAAATAAGCCCGTTTAACTTAAACAACCATTATTATCAAAGCCCATATTAAATGCCTCTTGATTAAGGCAGATTTGATCTTTTATGTTGATATTGCTTATAATTCAATTTTAGTGTAGTGGTGCAAATATTTCTATTTCCAAGGAGCCTTTCAAATTTTGTATTCATTGTAAAGGTTTGTAACTGAGGGCTTTTGATGTATGTTTTGTTCTTATCAAGATAATTACTCATGTGATTCTAAGGTGCCTAGTTTAGAATTTTTTGTTTTTGATGACAGATATCCACGTGCATTATCTTCCTTTTACAGTGCTTGTTTTGACATTAAACGCAGAGAACAATACTCATAATAGAAATGACATCTTATAGACTTGTGAAGAAATTGCATTATCTCACTTGTATTAGTTGCGATTTGTGTGTTGAGAAAAGTTAAAACTATATACTGATCTGTACTTTTCTCTTAAAATTTACAGATTGCTTTTCACTAATTTAGGCGGAGAGCGTCGGTTTGCTTCAATTGTTGCTAAGAGATTAGAATCTCTTGGAGCATTAACGCAAGGTGATCGTAGGTATGTTGTAAAATTCCTTATTTGTTAAAATTTCCTTTTTCTCTAGAACATAGATTGGCTGAGGAGGTCAAATATGAAAAAGTAGTTTCACTTTTTGTCTAATAATATTTTTATGAACGACTCAATTTAATAATAGATTTAGTCAATCTGAAGAATAAGAAGTCGGCTACATTGTTTTGCATGCCATTTTTATGAAAGCTTCCATTCTCGAGTTGATAAATTTAGCATAATAAGCACTTTTGGCATTGACATACAACATATGTTTCTTGTAGGGCTGGGCCATCATTGAGTGCATATAACTATGATAGTGTTTATGGAAAGAGGGCTCTTCATATGATGTATAAGGCCATCATGGATCAGGTAAAGATCTAGTTAGTATTGAATAGTTGGTTGAATCATTTGTTGAGCTCATTCTATGAGCTAAAAGTAACAAATTTGATTTTCATTGATTCACAGAGTGATCAACCTGTTTTACCTCCAAATTGCTTAGTTGGAGAGCGTGAGAAACTTCAAGAATTTTATAGTTTCGCAAGGGCAGCATTGATAGGAGTTGGAATCATTAGGGATGCAGTACCTGGTAATATGAACAAGATTATATTTTGAGTTTGTTAAAAGTTACTAGTGCAATAAATATAGTGCAATGCATAAGTTTCTATATTAAATATTTTGAACTTAAATGAGAAAATATTTTTCAGTCCTACTTTGTAAATTTGCTAGTTTTTTGTGAAGAAATTGTGCTGTGATGAATTTTCATGTTTAGAGCCTTTCCTGCATAATTTTACTTTATTCAAGCCTTTCATTTTTATTGGAAGCAAAATAAATGATTTGAAGTTGAAAATATTTTTTTTATTAATGTCCACTACAGACCAGACTAGGTCCAAGCAAGTAGAGATTACTTCCCTCAAGAAAAGAGCATACAAGAATTACTTGAAAATATTGTAGCTTCTGTTTTAAGAAATAAGGAATTAATGCATTAACATATTNCTAGTTTTTTGTGAAGAAATTGTGCTGTGATGAATTTTCATGTTTAGAGCCTTTCCTGCATAATTTTACTTTATTCAAGCCTTTCATTTTTATTGGAAGCAAAATAAATGATTTGAAGTTGAATTTTTTTTTTTTATTAATGTCCACTACAGACCAGACTAGGTCCAAGCAAGTAGAGATTACTTCCCTCAAGAAAAGAGCATACAAGAATTACTTGAAAATATTGTAGCTTCTGTTTTAAGAAATAAGGAATTAATGCATTAACATATTTGAAGATGAGGTTATCAAAAGCAATGAAAGCTCTATTTTGTAACGAGGAAATCGACACTTTAAAGGTGCAGAAGATGTTGACAATATGGGCTTGTTTCAATTGGTTGATTATGATTTCTCACTATTCAGGTTTCCTAGTTTGGACATATTTGTATACCTAAGGTTTATAGGTCGTTTGGTTTTGGCAAGGGTTTAATGTTATTGGTTAGCTTTGGGTTGATTAGTTGACCAATAGAGTAAGGGGATAGCTGAAGTTCACCTAGACTTTATCTTATAGATCTTTTATACAAATGAAATAGGGGCATTAAAGGACATGCATTTCAATTAACTTAGGTATTACCAATTTCGTAATGAAATCATTTTTATATTACCAATTAAGAATTTGTTAGATCTCATACCTGGTCGAACACTAGGATTATGATATATTCATTTGATCACATTTGTGCCTTTCATCTTGATTGCTGCATGCGATTTTTTCTTATGTCTTGAGTCATCCTTCTCGATTGTTGGATTGGAGGGATTTATGACAATGTTTTTCTCTTGCGTTTTGGTTACTAATCTTAGATTGCCTAGTGTAGATATTATTCTTGTGTTGTTTTCTTGGGGTTGGCGAGCCTATAGTTCTAAATCAGGAGGGCTTTCAAATTTTTTGTGGTTAGGATGGCTTAAGTATATAATGCGATTCATAAATCGATAAAATAAGGGTTGTGGTCCGAATTAGTGTGCATGGAAGATATATGGTATGTTGGGAGTGTCTATTATTGGGCTGTTATATGTGATTAACCTAGAAGGGGTCTTGTTGCCACCTAATCCACACCTCGGGTCACATGGAAGAAATCTTCAATCCACTGGGTGTGGCCTTGTGGGCAAGTCTCGAGTGGGGTAGCTGTTACCTGACACTTGACTCCATCAAGGCTAAGTACTAGCGAAGCCAAGGGGGGTACTCCCTATATAAGGATCTAAGGCTGATTAGATCTAAATACAAATAACAAACAAGATTATTCTAGGAGTTAATATGAGACAAAAGTAAAAGCAACTATTCTAGTAGCATATAATGACATACTAAGAGAAATGCTTATATGAAAGATATTGAATAAGTACTTCAACATAAACTATATAACTTGGAAGCAAAAATG
>SNQJ01S0046611.1:2438-22826 GCA_010110895.2 Picea sitchensis | reverse complement strand
AAGGATTTTACCTCGTGAGACAGAGTGATGTGTTCCCCAGTAGCGGGAAGTGATATGTTCCCTAGTAGCGGGAAGTGATGTGCCCCCCAATGGAGGGAAGTGATGAGATCCCTAGTACTGGTATGCAACCCCAACGTAGGTTGGTACTCCAACGCAAGCTGGTATGCCACCCCAACGTTGGCTGGTATGCCACCCCAACGTTGGCTGGTATGCTACCACAGTGCAGGTTGGTACTTCAACGCAGGTTGGTATGCTACCCCAACGCAGGCTGGTACTCCAACGCAGGTTGGTATGCTACCCCAGCGCAGGTTGGTACTCGAACGCAGGTTGGTATGTTACCCCGGTGGAGGCTGGGACTCCAACGCAGGGTGGTATGCTGCCCCAACAGAGTTTGGTACTCCAATGCAGGCTGCTATGCTACCCCAATGCACGTTGGTACTCCAACGTAGGCTGGTAAGCTACCCCAGTGCAAGTTGGTAGTCCAACATAGGCTTGTATGCTATCCCATCGTAGGTTGGTACTCCAACGTAAGCTGGTATGCGACCCCAACGCAGGTTGGTACTCCAACGCAAGCTGGTATGCTACCCCAGTGCAGGTTAGTACTCCAACGCAGGCTGGTATGCTACCCCAACGCAAGTTGGTACTCTAACGCAGGCTGGTACACAACTCCAAAGAAAGTGCAAAACTTCTGATGATTGATGGATTCATGAAATTCAACAAGACAATGGTCGAGGTGTGCAGAAGCGTAGAAGCAGTGATGATGATCGTGCCAAGAGGAATACCTTCCTCGTTAGGAGGGAGTGTTAAATTTTTGAGTCAGATTCTGTGTGAACTGACGAGTTACTAGTTCTGTATGAACTAGATGTCGACCTGTAGTGTCAGAAATGATTTTTAGTTAGAGTGTCGATCAATGGCATTGGAGGTTACTAGCTGGAGGGCCAACCAGTAGTGTTGGAGGTGTTTCCTAGCTAGATGGCTAATGTGTGGCTATGATGGTGATACCTTTTACATGATCTGTTTGATCATATGATAGCATGTGTGGCTATGGTGATGCTACTTGTAGACTGGTCTGCAAGAGCAAGTGACTCTTGCCCATGCCATGTGAGATGCATGGATGTGTTTGAGACCACTACATAAAGAACATCTTAGTTAATACCTCGCTAGCTAAGAGGGAGTGTTGATGTTTTGGTAGCAGCGGGAGGTATTAACCTCCACGTGTAACCTATGACTTAGGATAGAATATTTCGGAAGCAAGTGAGCCATTAAATAGATATGTGGAAACCCTAGAAGACAAGTCGACCTAGTAGAATAATTATATTAAAATATTATCTTCCAGAAATACAAGTCGGCTCACAGGAAAAACATAAACATAAAATATAATTACCAGAAAGTTAGGTTGGCTCAGCCAAAAAAGTCATTGGATAGATTAATATAAATGGAGGAAGTTTTAGATCATTTGTCCACCCAGTTAGTGCTCAAGTCTTGTGGAGAGTTGCAGTTGCAGTTGCAAGGAGGAATAAGGGCACATGGTCATCTCTCTTGGTCTTGGTCTCTCTCTTGGTGATATTCCTTGCTAAGTATGGCACACGTTTTCGCAGAGTATTTGTGAGTGACACTATCATCTTCTGGACACCATGCTAGGACAATGGCCTTGAACTCGTCCCTAAAACATGGAAGAAACAAAGAATGTCAAAACGATGGGGTTGGAAAAATTACATTGCAAACAAAGGTGCCACACACCCTCTACAAAGGCACCCATGAAGGAGACACTCCAACCTCTTGTATGTCATGAACCCTATGCCCATAGAATCTTGATCCTTAACTACTTCATCCACTTTACATGGCTTAGAGAGGGATTACTTGGGAAACACTCCTTGATCTAGGGAAGATCTTCCCAATAGGACACCTCGCCAACCCTCCAATATCCAAGCTTGGCAAGTCGCATAATGTCTTTGAGCACTTACTTGTTTCAGAGGGTAATCTTTGATGCACATGCTTAGGTGGCTCATTTATTGACTTGATTTACTCATCATGATATTTTGGCTTGAGATCCTTGGAGGGCGTGCTTATTTGTCTTTGCAGGACCTACTTGGTAGATTGTTTTGGAGGAACAAGCCTTGCTTGGGCTTCCATGGGGCTTGAAGCCCATAGGTTGGATGCCAAGAGCCCGCATGTGGTTTGAGAGAGACATACCTTTGGAGGCCTAGAAGACATTGTGGACAACATGACTTAGCACTCACATGCCAAACGTTTTGCCTAGGAGAGGCAAAACGTCACCTTTGGAGGCATGACTTCATCTAGGAGGGCCAGGGTTTGGTGGTGAGGTTATTATTCATTGACAGAAGGACGCTTTTATTCATTGACACAAGGAGAATAATAACGTCACCACTAAACCCTTGGGCGCTCAACAAGGGGGACACCTAGTGCCGTGAGATCATCCCATATCTAGCACCGCAAGTAGCCTCCACAAGCCTCCTTTTTGGTGGCGAAAGTTGTATCAGTAGAGGGTGTTCTAATTACTAGATATATTGATCCTCCTAGAGCTACAAGTTGATTGATTTAGCAATTAAGATTACTTGTGTGAAAGCTTAAGGAGATGAAATAACAAGGGCTTAAAGAAAATGTACAAGAAATGAAAGTGCTTCCAAGAGCTTATACAAGAATAAGAAAGGAAATGCTTCTAACTATTATGACATATAAACAATGAACTGAAGAGGAAATTAAATGAAACTAGAAGCATAAAACGATTAACCATTAACTATCTAGCATGCTAAACTAGCCTTACAATACTGCATGGGTGGCAAAGCCAATCCACTTTGCAGAGTGTAGGGTAAAGAATGAATAAAGCAAATAACTTGACTTGAGAAATACAAGCCCTAGAGACTCTCTTTGGGCTTGTTTACAATGTGAGAAAGTAGAAGAAGAAGAGGGTATTCAATACCCTTGCTTGGGAGGTTGTGTGTTGACGATTTGTGGCCCCAAATTGGTAGCACCTCCCCTTAACTGGTTCAGATCTGCAGAAAATCAGCAAGTAATCTTGCTAGAAAAGCTGCAAAAAGCCAATAAACCTTGGAAAATTTCTGTTCGAACAAACCATAAATTTTAGACAATAAAAACAACATATAGTTGAGATTAAAAGACCTATTCTACTGCAGAAATATAGCCACAAATTCTACAGAAATATGAGTGTAATGAACATAAAATTTAGAGGGTTTCAAGTGGGTGAAGGGATAAATTTCCAGATCTGAAATTTATCCTTCCTTAACCCTTATTGACATGCAACAATAGAGCTCAAGTTACAAAATAAAGAAGGAGGTGAGTAGATCCCTGTTAACACGCAATTTGTACTTGCCCAAAAGCCAAAGGCAAGTAAATAGTAAATTGGCGTAACACTCCTTGACCTAGGGAAGATCTTCCCAATAGGACACCTTGTCAACCCTCCAATTTCCAAGCTTGGCAAGTCGCATAATGTCTTTGAGCACTTACTTGTTTGACAGGGTAATCTTTGATGCACATGCTTAGGTGGCTCATTTATTGACTTGAATTACTCATGATGATATTTTGGCTTGAGATCCTTGGAGGGCATGCTTATTTGTCTTTGTAGGACCTAGTTGGTAGATTGTTTTGGAGGAACAAGCCTAGCTTGGGCTTCGATGGGGCTTGAAGCCCACAGGTTGGATGCCAAGAGTCCGCATGCCGTTTGAGAGAGACATACCTTCGGAGGCCTAGAAGACACTGTGGACAACATGACCTAGCACTCACACGCCAAACGTTCTGCCTAGGAGAGGTAAAACTTAACCTTTGGAGGCATGACTTCATCTAGGAGGGCAGGGTTTGGTGGTGAGGTTATTATTCATTGATAGAAGGACGTTTTTATTCATTGACACACGGAGAATAATAACCTCACCACCAAACCCTTGGGTGCTCAATAAAGGCGACACCTAGTGCCGTGAGATCATCCCTGATCTAGCACCGCAAGTAGCCTCCACAAGCCTCCTTTTTGGTGGCGAAAGTTGTATCAGTAGAGGGTGTTCTAATTACTAGATATATTGATCCTCCTAGACCTACAAGTTGATTGATTTAACAATTAAGATTACTTGTGTGAAAGCTTAAGGAGATGAAATAACAAGTGCTTAAAGAAAATGTACAAGAAATGAAAGTGCTTCCAAGAGCTTATACAAGAATAAGAAAGGAAATGCTTCCAACTATTATGACATATAAACAATGAAGTGAAAAGGAAATTAAATGATACTAGAAGCATAAAACCATTAACCATTAACTATCTAGCATGCTAAACTACCCTTACGATACTGCATGGGTGGCAAAGCCAATCCTCTTTGCAAAGTGTAGGCAAAAGAATGAATAAAGCAAATAACTTGACTTGAAAAGAAAGCAAGTAAACCCAGCCACACAACCTTGTCTTAAGGACAGGTGGGGCAACAAAATGAAAGTTTAAAACGTAAAATAAACTCTAAATCCTAGCCTTACGATTTAGCTTGGGTGGGAAAGCCAAGCCTCTTTGCTAGGTGTGGGTAAACATAAATAAAAAACCCAGAAATTTTAGTAAACTTGAGAAATGCAAGCCCTAGAGACTCTCTTTGGACTTGTTTACAATGTGAGAATGTAGAAGAAGAAGAGGGTATTCAATACCCTTGCTTGGGAGGTTGTTTGTTCATGATTTGTGGCCCCAAATTGGCAGCACCTCCCCTTAACTGGTTCAGATCTGCAGAAAATCAACAATTAAACTTGCTGGAAAAGCTGCAAAAAACCAATAAATATAGGAAAATTTCTGTTCGAACAAACCATAAATTTTAGACAATAAAAACAAGATATAGTTGAGATTAAAAGACCTATTCTACTGCAGAAATATACCCACAAATGCTACAGAAATATGAGTGTAAAGAGCATAAAATTTAGAGGGTTTCAAGTGGGTGAAGGGATAAATTTCCAGATCTAAAATTTATCCTTCCTTGACCCTTGTTGACATGCAACAATAGAGCTCAAGTTACAAAATAAAGGAGGTGAGTAGATCCCTGTTATCACGCAATTTGTACTTGGCCAAAAGCCAAAGGCAAGTAAATAGTAAATTGGCGTAACAGGAGGTTGTCCTATCACTGTCACCTTAACAAGACACCTCTTTCTATTTATGGGTGAAAGCCTAAGGGAGACGTCCTCGATGACCTGGGGGTTTGAGAAAGCAAAGGTAAAGGTATCGAGAAAAGTTTTTCCCCTCTCACAAGTCACACTGATTAGAAAGTCCCAAAGGTTTAATAAGATGAAGCAAGGATATGTTTGAGTGTACCTGCCCAAAACAAGACAACAATAAAATACTATTTGCAAGTAACACTTGATATTAGTGCTTCGTAAAACGCTGGACTTTCAATAAAAGTAACGAGTTGACATATAAGGTGAAGCAAACAGAAATTATAACAACAATGTATATGTAATAATAACTTCACAATTATGCCTTAAACAAGCTTCAAGAATGACCCAAAATGATAACCTAGAATTAGCAATATGCTAGCATTTGTCAGAAGCTAAGAATGCAATGTAAAAGTCAACTTTAACACTTGATTTTAAGAGCTTTTACTGCTGTAATATATGGTTGTAGCTTACTTTTGTAACAACAACAAGAATGTTAGTAAGTTAGTCTAATCTAGGGTTAGGAATAGTTAGAAGAGAGCTTGAGGTAGATGGTTTGAGGATTGTTTTCATCAATCAATCAAGTGTAGGATATAAATCAGTGCCTTGAGGGTTTAATGGAGTCACTTTTGCAGCGACAATGTTTGAAGGAAACAGATGATAATATGTGGGCTAAAGACAAGAGAGAGAATGGTTGAGGTGTTGGTAACCCAAGACCTCAATCATCGAACCCTAGAAGGAAAACGACTACTAGAAAGTAGGTAGCCCTAGGCCCTAGCAATTTTCCTCCTTCTTTAGCTCAAGCTTGAGATAAATAAAAGCTTAGTGAAGCAATGGTGTTAGAGTGCTACAAGGGTAGGGCTCTAGATTATGCTGCAATGGAGGTGTCTTCTAGCAAAATCAAGTAGGTGGATAGTTATTGGGAGAAGGACAATAACATGTGCTTAATCTCCTAGGGTTTTACACTAGCAATTTCATAATCTTAGTAAATGAAAAATAAAAGATACCATAACCATTCAAAGAAAGAAGAATTGCATATTTTCACTTACATTCACCAAGAATAATCTAGCAAAATGCCCTAGTTGAAGACTTTCCACCATGAAAATGCCAAAAATCACCAAAATAAACCTCCTTCAAGAGTTGCACACCACTAAATTTCAGCCAATAAGCCTTTAAGGAGGCCGAATTTAGTAGTGTTACAAAAATCGTTTCGGCGAAAAAATCGCCGGGGTCCAGAAAACATCGTTTTGTAAAAATCGGCAATATATCGACAAACCCAAAAAAATACCAAAAATATCCATTTTTTAAATTTTTAAACATTTAAAACAACAATAACATCAAATAAACAGATTGCCACATGAATATGGAAAGAGAACTGATATGTAAGATATATAAGATGTCTATTGATACATCACATAAAAAATGAATCATGTCCCGATTCACAGGTCATGAAAAATATAATAAATGTATCTCATGATTGTCATCATGACTCATGAGTCATCTACAATGAAATCAAGTAAATAAACTATGGATTCCCTCTACCCTTTTTATAGGCAAAGGTAATCACTGTAGAAGCTGCTTTTCCTCTAGCGGTAGGAGTAGGTGCCCATGAGGCATGTGCGCCTGGAAATGTGTGGTCAAACGTCCTCTAGAGAAGTAGAAGACCCTCGAGACAAATGTCCCCTAGAAGAAGGTATTGGTAGAGGAGGTAGACTGTTAGTGCTACCACTGGGTCTATCTATCTATGAATTTGATTGTGGCTTTGTTGGTGGCACACTTGTAGACTCGGCATGAAACTTAATATCCTATGGAACATCCCGATCCAGGTCCTCGGAGATACCATGATCATCACCACTATCCTCCTAGCCAATCAAGGGTGGTCACCGATGCCAGGTTCCTGAACCTCCACCCTCCATGCAACAATAGTGTCAATCCCATCGATGAAATAGCCATCAATTTTTATCTCAGACTGCTTCCACAACCTGAGATTGTAGTAGGCGTAGACCAAATCATTAAGGCGTGGGGTATCCAACCTTTAAGAGGATCATAAATTCATTTTATTAGAATGTTGAGGCATAAAATTTAAATGACAAGTTAATAATTTATAATTTTAAAATGAATTTGAAATTTCATTTGAAATTCTCCAACCTGTTGTGCTTTTGTGTATTTTTTCAAATACACTCAGTTGCGCTCACAACCAGAAGAACAACATGTCTGGCTAAGCACCTGAATTGCCATGTGCAGCCAGAATAGGTGTGTTTGCGCCATAGTTCTCCCACCAAGAATCTACAACGAATTAGAGAAATTTGAAACATAAGAGAAGACAAGTTGAAATTTGAAAAATGGTGAAACTTAAAAGTTAAAGTTAAAACAAGGTGAAACTTACTTGGCATTATGTTCTTCTTGTCATTTATGTCCATGTCAAACCCAAATAAGCCAATAGACCTCTTATAAGTTTCAATTGTTGGGAAAGCTCTAATCGGTGAGCTACACTTGGAACCATCCTCTTTGGACACACTCAAAGAAGCCGGACATAACCTCTGAATCAAACCCGAAGCCGTAGGAGAATCACCGGGGTTGAGGTATAACTCCTGCAACATAGATAGGCGATGGAGTGTGTGGTTCCATCGGTCATCAATCAACATCCATATCATTTCTTTTCTCTCATGCCCTTGGTCCCCCTTGTCCACATAATAACACGAATGGACCACTTTGGCCTATCCATGGCCTCATATGGGTAGTGCATTGTGGGCTTGTGCCCGTCGACTAAGCGAAGAACCTTTAACAAAGGTTCAATGATGGTGCACACCTCATTCACCCCATCCCAAAAGCTCTCCTGGTATGACACTAGTTTGCATATGGCCTTTCCCTTTGGTTTATTGCTAAATGATAATGCACACCACTCAGGGGAAAGGAACATTGTCTATAATTCCCACCTAGAATTCAAAAGAGGCTGAAGAGAAATAAAACTAGTGACAAAGCGTGTGATGGTAGGACACACCAACTCTTTGTCACATGTGAATTGTCTCATCATGCTTAGTTCAAAAGCATGATTGTATATAATTTTTGTGATGCTCCTACAGCTAAATCAATGGTCTCCTTGATCAATTCAAGCTTTCCCCATATCCTCTAATCAAGTCAATGCAATGAGTGGCACAAGGACTCCAGCAGTGTAGGATACACGGACGCCAGCATCCTATCAACAACCAACATAGTTTGCAGCGTTGTCCGTTATGACTTTGACAACATGCTGCGGACCTACCCTCTTGGATGAACCCATCCAAAAAAATCACAAAGTAATGTCGCATACTTGACATATGCAGATGCATCCACATATTTCAAACATTGTCCCCACAGGACAATAGACAAGAAATTGAGAAGGTCCCTGCCTTCCCATCAGTCCAACCATCTGACATCATTGTGCATCCTGTGAACTTCCATGAATCTCGAAGCTCCTACAACCTCCGAGTACAATCGGTTTTTTCATTTTGAAGGATGGGCCCTCTCAGCTCCTCATAAGTGGGGGGCTTATACCCCAGGCCAACAATACTAGCAGCCTCAAACATGGGCACGAGAGAATGGATTTGCATTGGCAGAATTAGATAGAATATCCTCCATGAGAGGCATCTACCCCACAAGTTTGTCGCTTCTTTCTCTTTTTTCAACATGGACTTGATAGGCGATTAGATTATCTAGAATGTGGTTCTTGGCATAAAATATGATGATGATGTTGTTGCTTAGGCATTATAGGCTGTGAGAGTGGATCTCACTAGACTCCACTCCCATTGCCCCATGATTGTGTGTGCTTGCCCTTGACTTGGATCTTAAAGCCATTTCTTTTTTCTTAGCTTCTACGTACTTTTTGTTTTTTGCATACTCTTCAATTGCTTTTGTGGCCTTTGCAACAAGTTTTTCGCTTGACTCGGTACAAATCCCACCTCATTCCTGGAATTTTTCGCAAGGTGGTATTTTAGCCGGTATACCCAACCGAACATTGCTTTCCCACATAACTTGCATAAGATGTTGTTGATTCCCTGGAGGATCAGACCTATACCCCCGAGAATGGATCAATGGCTTTGACATCGTTTATGGAAAAATATGAACCTAGGGCAAAACAAAATCGTTTTTAGCATGTGTTATTATTGATGAAAAAATGAAATTTAAAATCGAGGAGATCAATTATGTATCTAGCATTCAAACTTGGTTTTGAACCGAAATAGACACAAATTTTTAAACTAATTTACATAGACCTAGAACAAGAAAATCCCAAAAACGTTTATGGGCATACATGGAAAGAAAGAAAATCACATAACAATGGAAAAAAATGGTTTTGATCCATCAAAAATCTATTTTGAAGATGTAAAAATCATTGCCACTAAAAACCTATGAAAATCTATGGTGAAAAATGAGAAATAATGGGCAAAATTTTTAACTTACCTCCAAATACAAAAACTGTGAAATGGACTAAAATTCGGCAAATCCGCCGTCGACCTTCGAATCCATGAAATCCCAATGGCAAACTCCTTGGCTGGTTGGATGGCTTGGCTCTCCTCCTTGGCTAAATGCACCGATAAAACACAAAACCCCATGCGGACCTTAAACCCGGCGGGTTTCCAAAATTTTTAGGTGATCGATTTTTTTCCCACATCGACGCGATTTTCTTAAAAATGGGTTGATTTCAGCGTTTTGAAAATCCGTTTTCAGCATCGCGATTGCTCGCGATTTTGGCGACTTTTAGGCGATTTTCTCAACTCTGTTATTTAGAACCAAACACTTGTTTGAGTGAAAGATGATGAAAAATACAGGGATTTTCCCTTATTTATACAACTCACATGACCTTTAATTACAAATTAGATTTGCGGAAAAGGCCGACATCGTTAGTGACATCAAAATCTAGTTTTTACATAGGGTACGACAAATTAAACCTAAAATGTGCAAAAGTGTGACGTTATGCCCTTCTAGGGTGGCGTTGGACCTCCTAAGAGAGACGTTGGCCTCCATGTGCAAAATGTTAGGCCTTCCAAGACCTCTGGATCATGCCACACATGAAACTTGGCACACAACGACCTCTATCATGTCCATCGGCGATGGGTGGCGTGAAGGGTGTTAAGGGTGGCGTGAAGGGTCTGAAGCACCCAGGCATCTGGTGGAGCGATCCTCTCTCTGCAGTGTAAGCCCTGCACGGTATGTCACGCGAGGCCAGGTCTTATCATCCATCTGGTGGGATTTTTTAGCCTTATGGAGGTCCGAACTATTCATCTCCCCATGTGTACTGGTTGAAAATGGTACATGTCCTTTGGGCATGGTCCTGCAGCAATAAAAATCACGCCCTCCATGGGCTCATAAGTCCACGGGGATCATGCCAATGTCAATCACATCTAATAATCCAAGCTACCAAACATGTGCATAAACCCCCACTTTCCCAGACAAATTAACAAAGGCGTTATCCTTCTACAAGCCAGGTTTGGAGGGTTCGGGGGCGTCCTATTGGGCTAATTTTCCTTAGGTGTGGGGTGTTTCAGGTGGTACTCTAGGTCATGTAAGTGGATGAGATGGTGTAGGGATGTTTTAGCAATGGGTACAGTGATGACAAGGAAATGTAAGGTCTTACACCGTAAGGTGCCGAAGAGAATTGGTACCTTGTCATGGATACAATTGTTTCATAGCCATTGAATGCCTTTTTACTTCTATCTTATTGCTTTTCTTTCAATAGAATAGATGGGGACACTATCCTAGCGTGGTCACCAGTGGTAGGGAAAGCGTTACCCACAAGCATCTCGCAGGAATTGAGAAGGATGGCTCATGATGAGACCCCTCTTGGGTATGCTTCCAAGAACCACTACCTTGGTGTGGTGACTAGATGAATAAATGATCTCCTCGCGACTACATACCCATATGGACCTAGTAGAACGGCTCATTGATGAGAGCCCGTATCCTCCAACTAGGTCTTGAGTTTATTATTTTATCGTCCTCAGCACCTTAAAGAAGCCTTTTAATTTGCTTTCTCGAGGATCCTTCAGGTAGCGAAAACATCTGAAGGTTTGATCTTTGACTTTTAACTTTTTCGGGTACTTTTACCCTCTGGCCTTTAGCCTTTTCCCACAAGGAAGGTACAACCATACTAGGTTGTGGAAGCCAATGCTTGATCAATGTATGGGATAGATGAGAGGAAGATGATGAAAAGTGATAAGTGTATATGGAAGGAATGAAGGTGACCTTTGATAAACCCACCCATTGGCAACTCACTCCTAAAGGAACCAACTTGCTAGGGCATTACGTCATCCCCCGAGGTATGGACAAGTCAAGGCATAAAGAGATCTAAGCAAGCGTCATGAAGTAAGAGAAATTAAATGCATATTCAAATGTTTTGAGAATCAGTGACACATACCATGGTACCCAGAATCATTACCTCATGAAGCAAGACCTTTGCTACTTGAACTAGGAGTGATGGGATGGATGTTCTTTCTTCTTGTGAGAATGGAAGGCGAATAGAAGGATGGGCCTCGAGGGGCCAGAAGCTCAAGTCCCGATTATGGCTCTCGATACTCCATGTCTAGAACACACGTAGACTCGAGATATAATCTCCTTAGTTATCCTAGGATAGGATAACAATCCCAAAAACATTAACAAAATACTTTGCTAAAGAAAGGGATCTACTACAATAAGTTCTAGAGCAATACTACTATAGACCTATCCAAACGAAATACTTTGCTTGGAAATCTTACTCTAGATCTAGAAGCTAAGAACTCAAAGAACCAAGATACAAATAACCTCCAATAAGATTCAAAGCCAAGGACAAAGAAGACTCTCAATGCCAAAGATTTCCTCAAAAGATTATTTTATTAGAAGAAAGCTTGAGCAAATACTTTCCAAAAGCTTGAGAAAAGAATGACAATAAAGAGAGGAGAGATTTGGGCAGTATAAGTTTGATTTGAGAATAGATGTGTGAAATGTGGGAGGTGACATTCTTTTATACTTGGAAGGGAGATTTTTTGGATGAGTTACAAGTGTCATACATCCAAGAGAAATAGACGAAGTCAAGTAAGAGTCACTTTTAAGGTTTTGGTAGTGAGTTATGGTTTGAGGGTTGAGCGAGGGAAGGGGGAAAACACCTTTACCTATGGTCAAACATTAAGCTCTAAACACTAAGGAGAATTTAGGGTTTAGGTGGCTTTTTTCACTTGGACCTTTTAATTCCCACATGTCAATTAGCAAGACACCACTTTAAGTGGTTGGCTAAATAGCGGGGTCTTTAAAGTGGAAAATTACTTTTCCAACTTAGGAAAAAGGTTAGGAAGTAACTTTCCACTCCCTCTCATGACTTTTTCTCATTTTACAATTTTGGTTTTAATTTGTAGTGTTGCTGATTTTTGACTGACTTGGATTTCTCATGGACAATAATGACCTAGCAAAACTTGTCCAATTGAGCTAAAAATTTGTCCAAAGTGTGTAGGGGGTCTCATTCCGTTTCTTTTGAATGTCCTCACCCCTATCAAAATCCCTAGGACCTTTTCTTTTGAATACTCACACCCCTATCAAAATCCCCTAGGACCTAGTTTTTACATTTTTACATCAAATTCAATTACAATTACCATTAAATGGGTAATTTTAAAAAATTAAAAAAAACTACTTAGACTCGACGGAATTCCTCAAGACTCTAGGAGATGTCTAGCATGGTCACTTACAATATTCCTTGACCCTAGTCACCCATTGGGATTGATTATTACAACGCCTTTCACCAGTTGGGAGGAATATTATGGGAGTGAAAAACTCAAGGGTAATTAAAAAGGCTGGTTAGGCCAAATTAATTACGTAAGGAAAAAAATTAACTCAATGAGAGGACTTCCCTAATGATAAAGTCCTGGGCAACTAACCTACAATATTATCCATGCAGACCCATTACATTATTATCCCATGCAGGGGAGCGGAAATTCCAGTTACAAAAAGAAGTCCCGAGTTCAAAATTTCCATGTAGAACCAGAAAGTCTTCAACTTTGTTGCACCATCAACTACATAGCTTCATGGCACATGGAGTTGACCCCCTAGTTGAAATAGGTGGTCAACACATAACTCTCCGATCTTGGAGAGGTACTTGGACTGAAATTTTCGCTATCTTTAGTTATTTCTCTCTTTTGCCCTTGTGTATGGTTACTTTCTTGGTTATTTGGTTGATGGAAGTGATGCGCTAACCTTGGAAGGCTTTTCTTTGCTATTGTGGTGGTTTATCTTAGCATTTTCCTTGAATTGGTAGGGATTTTTTGCATTGTATTATCATTTTGTTTCAAGACAAGGTTATTTTGCTAGAGCTAGGTGGGAAGTATAAGGGCATACACCCCCACCTTAGCCTCCATGACTTCATGCTTAAATTTTATTGGTTTAACAAGGGTTTGCTAAGAGAAGTATAAGTGCATACACCCTCTTAGCCTAAACCCTAGCTAGGGATACTTGCCTTGGGGAGTAGTAGGATTTACAGCCCCAAGGAGGTAGTACCTTTAGCTCTTTCTTTTCTTGACTCCATTAACCCAATCATTAAAGACACTAGTCATCACTTGTTGCATTGGAGATATAAAATTGTTGCTTTGGGAAATGTGAAATTTCGTGATTTTGAAGTTGTTCCTAGTGGAATCAAATCTATGCTACAAATGCTTGCTTGAGCCATTGGGGCGTTTCATTTCTCCAAGTATTTATTTCTGCTGTTAAAAATTTAACCTACAACCATCAGGGTTGGAGAAAACCCTAACCAAACACTTAATTAAGTCCCAATTAACCGTTGAAAATTGCCTAAAATCCGCCCACATATTCTACTAAGTACAACGCATCTTTTGGCAAGTTTTGAGCAAGTTTTAGTGGTTAAATATCTTGCTGTAATAAGAAGTTTGTTATGGCCATAAGGCTGATAAATATCATTGCAATTAGCTTTTTATGACAGGCTTTCTTTTTGTGTTAAAGTCTTGTTCTATCATTGTTGAGCTAAACTAGCGTTTACTAGCTTGTCTCGTGCTTATTTGATTGGACTTTTAGCACTTGTATTGCAGCCCTTATTATCTTTTATATGCTGATATATATCATTGATTATTGCTGCAATTAGGGTCAACAAGCTTAACTTGCTTGTCTAGCTAACATTACTATACGAAAGTGTGGCTTTTTTGGTGTCTCGGGCAGGTACAAATACCCTTTGCAGGTATCCAAAGACTTGGCAACCTTCAACCACCCAGAGACGAGTCATCAAAGCCATCTTTCCTCTTCGATCACTGACCTTTAGCGGGGTACTTCTTTTCTTTCCCTTCCATCCATCTCAATCCCCTCAGGGTCACCGTGATCGCCTCCCTAGAGTGATCTAGTCAGCCTCAAAGTGCGGGACCTATATCGAGGTGACATTGGTTATAATGCCCCTTTGTTGTTCCCATTTTGGTGGTTGGGTCGGGCTTTGCCCAACCTACAATAGGGATTATTCTTCATTTCATGGGAAGAAGGGGCTGAAGGCCCAAAGGTGTTGTAGCTGACAAAAGATAAAAGTCAATCATTATCCTTCTAGATGCTTGCCCTGAGGTCCTAGGAACAATGAAACGCTTCTCCAAAAAATGAAGGACCTCCAAAATAAATCACATAATTAATAAATGTCTCTCTTGTCGAGCGGATGGATTGTGGTGACTTTTACCTTCCATTGCACATGGCACTCAATGTATCCTAGCTTCATGTGTATCTTAGCTTCAAAGGAGTCTTTTTATGGTTAAGATTTCCCAATTAAATATGGCTAACCAAAGACTCATTTCATCATCACACTTTTCTCTCATACAAGTGAGTAGTCTGAAATTCTTGCCGTTTTTTGGGGTGATTGGTCTCTTTTACCTCATGCGCTAGCCTTTGGAGGGGAAGTTTTGGATATCTCTTGCTGATGTGTGGTGGAATTTTCTGCAATTAGGGTTTTCTCTTGTCATTGTCTTGGTGAAGTAAGTAAATTTCTTCAATTTTCATGTCATTAATGCTTTATTGTGAATTTACTTTTTCATATTGAAGATTTATTGCGTGGCTAAAACGCTAAGAGAGGACCATAAGGTGCTTCCTCCTCTCATAAGGATAATTGCATCCATTAATTCGTGAAAGAAATCTAAGAAGGGAGGAAAGAAGTGTTAGAGCCCAAAAGTGCTTGCATTCTAGCAATCTCTTCTTGAAATCTAAGGCCCTAAGGTGCTAGCACCTTAGATTTCAAGCACTTTCTATTCGACATTGCTATCATCATTCTCCAATTATATTCTATTGCTACCGTAAAGGACTCCATAGCCTAAAAGGCACTAATCTACCTTCTCTCTATTGAAGAAAGTGATCAAACAACTCTCTCTTATGCTTTTCCCAAGCTATCCACTAGCATTGCTAACTCTAACTAGTGGTAATTCACTAAATTGCTTGCTGCTGTTGTAAAACATTGCTACAACCAGCTAATTTGCTACAATTTGTTGCATTGCTAACTCTTACTAGTGCTAATTCACAGAATTGCTTGCTGCTATTGTAAATCATTGCTACAACCATCTAATTTGCTACAGTTTGCTGCATAATTCACTTTAATAACTATCTAACATACACATAAATTATTTGGGATACTTGGATATTAATCTATTGGATATGTGCTAAATTTTTCTTGTCATTCCATGCAATTCTGATCTCTCTAACTATCCTTGATTTTTTTGCAAGGTCGGGATTGCGAGCGACCTCGAAGTCCCCATGTCCCGGATGACTCCCCAACTATTTTGGAAGGTTCCCAGGTTGTTTTTAAGTCCCCAAAATGTTGGAACATAGGGTACAAGGAGTTTTTCGGGGTGGATAGGTCCTCGTTCAACATTAGGAAGAATTGAAGGTAAGTTTGTATGTATTATTGTCCTTGTGCAACTTGTAAGTGTTAAGTAGCTACTAGCTATCAATTTGTGCAATGCTTGGTAGAATGGTATGGGCTACGTAGGATAAAGTTAAATTAGTTGAGAGGAGTGACATCATACATCATAGTGTCACTGAAGGATACCAAAGCAAAGGAGATGGAAGACTTCCAAGTGATGAGGGAAGCTTTTCTCGACTCCTTGACCCATATAAGTTGATATGGCCTAGGATGCGGTGTTGTTAGTTTTAGGTATGAAATTAACTTCTAGCCATCATTATCCATAATGCTAGGCTAACCAAACCTTGATTTGGTAGTGTTGAGGGATCAAAGATTCTTCATCATTGCTTGCGTAATTTCTGGCCATCAACATTAAGTGCAAACTTGTATATGTGGGAGTTATTACTTCTACATGTGTGTCTTTAGTGAGTTGTTGTTCATTGAGAAGACCTTGACCCTTCTTGGCAATCTTGGTTTGGAGAACCTTGCACTCATGATTAGAATGGCCATAGTTTTTCAGTAGTAGCACTACTTCCTCTTCTTTTGTGTATCAAGCTTCTTCATCATTCTCTGTGTAGTTTGTGGCCATCAACATTAAGTGCAGTGTTGTATAGGTGGGAGTTATGACTTCTACACGTGGGTCTTTAGCGATTTGTTGTTGTTTAATGAGAAGACCTTGACCCTTCTTAATGATCTTGGTTAGTGTTTCCGCCTTATACACACCTGGGAGACGTGGAAGAAATCTTCAATCCACTCGGTGTGTCCTTGTGGGCAAGTGAGAGTTAAGGTGCTGTCACCTAATCCTCAACTCCTTCGTCTAGGCCAACTCCTAGCGAAGCCAAGGGGAGTAGTCCCTAACAAAAATACTAAGACTTGGAACTAGTCCAAGTACAAAAATTGAATGTAGGAGTTTAATTCATTAACCAATATAAAACAAATTTATACTAAAGCATACACAGATCAATTATTCACCACAAGATACATAAAACATATACTTGCATCAAAGGATACTTGAGACAAATGTTAGATGCAAGTAAAATCAAAATTTGCTTCAAAGTAAATGACTGAAATAAAGCGTTTGAAGCATATGGCTTTGCAAAATGTATAAATGAGACTAGTGCCTTAAAGGTATCGTGGGAAATGTAGATCGTGTGTTTTATTAAAATTTATTGAAGGTTGGTTAATGAGATAAATTTTATTTGCATGGAAAATAAAGTGTTTCTTTAAACTAGATTTGTCCCTTCAGAAAAGGTCCCTAAAGTGGAGGTTGAGCTTGCCGAATATCCAACAGTGAGATCCCTCCGATTTTGCACACAAGCTCAAGAGAATGTGGGAGATCCGACAGGGAGAACCTAGATTTCAAAGTTCTCGTCAGATATCTTACACAGACCCTCTTACGTTTCCACTAAAGCAAAGTTCTCTTTAGGATTTACCTAATTAATCTATCACCATTGACTAACCCAGCGTGTATGAAACTTACTCCTAGAAGATCGAGACAAACTCGCAACTGGAAGGGTCAGGAACCGCACTGGGAGTTGAGGGGAGCTGTTTATTTTAAACAATAAAGCAAAGTACTGAAAGAGAAATGTTTTTTTTTTTAATTACTAAGGTCTTCACTGATCAACCTCTTGCAAAGAGCTGAGGAGACTGTTTATTTCCAACTTTGAAATTGCATAAATGAAAATTAACTAGCAATTAGTATTCTACTATTGCAAATTGAAATCTAATCTAGATTGTGATTTATTTTAACTTTATTCTTTATATGAAATTGTAGTGCTTTGCGATGAATTCAAAGATTAATTTTAGCTTCTCCTTAGTTGTGAAAATTGAATCTAAGCTAAAATTGCAAAAAATGAGACAATCACTAAAAAACACTGTTCCCCTAGGGGGGATGAAGAGTGGGAGCTTGTAGCCCCACTGATTTTATTAAATAAATTACACAACTCTTTATTGGACTGTCTTGTGACCATTCATTCGGGGGGTCACATGTCTTTACAATGTTTTACAAGTATTTACTGAAGAAAGGGGTGCCCTCAGGGGTCTCGGATGCTCCAAATCCGCCCAAAACGGACATAATTTCCTCTTATCTGTTCGCAAACCTGCACAAAACAACAAACAAACACTGACAAAAGATGGCCAAAAACACTTTGGAAGTGTCTTTGGTTATTAGTAGGAAAGCCCCAAAATTAACTAAATAAAACTAGTGTATATTGAGCAAAAATGAACTAAGAGCAAGCTAAAGAACTTGTCTCCTTAGGATCTTTGTTTCCTGTTTTAAAATAACAATGTGAAGACACTTAACTTGCCATATATGAAAGTGAAAACTCTAAAAAAAGAACTACCCTTGAACTTCTAAATTTTTTGAAAGAAAAACATGCTAAAATGAGACTTTTCCTATGCTAGATCTAAGCATTAGATGAAACTTGAAAGTACAAACTTGGATCTAGTTTATCTTATGCATGTACACTTAGATATTCAGAATTTTAAAACCAACAAAGAGAAGGATGGGCCTGCTAAAAACCAACAAAGAGAAGGATTAGAAAATGATGACAAACTCTTTAAACAATTAACATGAAAGGCAAATACTTAGCAAAAATTTTCTGGAAAATTTTTCTTATGAAAAATGCAAATTTTTAGGACTTTTTTGAGGCTTTAAATGAAACTAAGCTAGAGTCTTTTAGAGTTTTCTGTTTGCTGTCCTAAAACAGAAAGCTAAAACTCCTAAATAGCTAGATCTACAAATGCAAACTTAGAGCAACTTTCTACCTTGAAATTTTTAAATGAATTTAAGGAAAAAAGCCACAAAACTACTTAGATCTATCCTTTGAATAAGAAAGAATTTGAACCGGATCTAAGACTCATGCATGCAATATTCGATAATAAGATTAACCTTTAAAATCGATTCTAGATGACATGCAAGAGAAGTAACCAAACGATTTTCTTTAGAAATAAAATAGAGAGGAGGAGAGATCAAGCTTATGCTTGGAATATCTTTGGGCTGTGGGGTCCTTGTTTGGTAAAGTGAAGAGGGATCTTCTTCAATCGTCTTGAAGAAGTAGAAGCATCAATCTAGATCCTCCTAATGTCCAAATAGAGCATCAATTACTTCAAAATCCTTGCACAATAAAACGTTAGAAAAATGTGCCACCTACAAGCAAGACTCCAATACACAATTAGTTAAACAAAACAAAATTGCAATTCTTAGTATTCCTATCCAAGTAAGTAACAATACTTCTACAAGGCCAATTTAAACCACAATATAATAGCATAAATCATGAAACAATATCACCTCATTTACAAGCATCCACACATTTGGACATTCCACCAATCTTGACCTCCAAAGTCTTCCTTTTATTCCAATATGAAAGAGTATTACAATAGAATGATACAATAAGCGATTCTTCTCAAGCTGCAACAAGCTAACAATGGGAGAGAATGCTCTTATTTATACAAGTTTGGGTGAAGATCCTAATGAGGAGGGCGCATGCCAAGTGTGAGGGGCGCATCTCTTGATGGGTAACAAGTGTAAGAGGAGGAGGGGCGAGTTGTAGCCTTCTCCTCATGCCATATCATTAATAAGCTGCCACCTTGCAACCATTGAAGGAGTTAACGATTTGGGAGAGGATCTCCCTTGGAGAATGCGCCACCTCAAGGGAGAGGTGTGCACCCCCTTTTGAGCACATGTGGTAAAGCATGTATGTATGCCATATCTCATGCCTTTGATGCATCACACATCCTCCTATGGGTGCCACCTTGCCCTTTGGGCCTTTACTTCAACTCAAACATGTCCCCACATGTTCTTTTATTTTTGCCCTTGCTGATTTTTTATTGATTTTATTCGACTTTTTTGGGTTTTTGAGAGTAAATTTAATTTTAAGTGATTATAATCACTAATTTTACTCAAACAAGTGGGTACTTAGGTAATATGGATGCTCTAGGTCCAAAAATGAGCATCCCCATGGCCTATTTAGTCCCCTAGTACCACTTTTTTAATACATCTTTATTTTTTAATTAAAAATTGCCGATTTCTGGCAATTTTTTAATTAACTGAAAAAATTAAATAAAAAAAAAAACCTAGGGGGGACTTAGTACATTTCCATAAGACTCTAGGAGGATGTTTAGCATGGTAATATATACATTAGACACTAGACTTAGATGCATGCTCAAGCCTAACCATGGGCATATACTCCAGCTCTGGAGGAATTGAGTGAAAAATCTCATAAATTATAAATTGCCTGAAAACGGCAAAATATAATTAGTAAGTGAAAAGACACTTTAGAGTATAACTCACGCTTAGGATTTAAGGTGGCTAAGACCTTTTACAAGTTCATCATGCAACATCTCTTATTACAATTTTTTATGGAAATGTAACGAGAAAA
>SNQJ01S0046610.1:64455-83647 GCA_010110895.2 Picea sitchensis | reverse complement strand
TATGCAACCTTGGAAAGCTTAATTATTTTTTGTTATATTTATTTACTTGTATACCTTCCTATTTATTCATGCCATATGCAAAGACAAGGATTGCACATGAACAACATGTTTATTATATTATCCGAGTTTGGAGTTGCATGTGCAATTCCCAGCACAATTAAACTGTACACTACTCGACATTAAAATGACGGAAGGAGTTCTATTGTTTTCGGTTGTAGAATAAACAAAACAATTCTATTCTCCAGCCAAGACGATAACTGGATTCCATCAATATCCTAACGATATGCATTTAAATTTAATAATAATATGGCAGGCAATAAGAAGTTCATGATAACCTCCAATTCATCTTCTTCTATATCATATATATGATACTTTAAATCTATAAGACTAACATCTTGGATCTACATTGCACAGACTTCTTCTGGGCAGCCCAGTGGCAAAGACTATGCAATTCAATATTTTGTGGCTGAGTTTCTCAAACATATTGGATAGTTCCAAAACCACATTGTAGACTATGCAATTCAATACTTGGTCGTTGATTTTCTCAGAACTTATTGTGCAGTTCAAAAAACACATTGTAGGCTGAGCGCTATGATGATAAAGTAATTTCTTGTAATAAATTAACATTGTGCTACTCTTAACACATAAGCCCATATATAATTGGAGTGAAGATTCAAGAACATATGAACCTATTTAAGTTTGTGCATATATTTAAGCTTGTGTAGATACATAGATAAAGTATTTTCTAGGTGTTTGTATACAACAAAACTTAAAACTTAAAATCATTCATGTGCACAACTCATGAGTATATCAACATACATAAACACTTAATGTATTACCAACTTGGATTGTGTGCATTGTTTACAAAATACTTCGCAGAGCTTCAACTCATGAATATATCAACACAAAAATACTTAATGTATTACCAACTTGAATGGTGTGCATTGTTTACAAAATAAAATACAATACTATGCAGAGCTTCGTACTGCAAACTTGTGCTTTCAGACTTCTTCAACTAAAGACTAAAAATGAAACTTACTATAAAAGAAAACCTACTCAAACATTTAAGATGACAATAAATTCTCAGTAATAATAGAGCTAGAGAAAGATTAAAAATCTACTCATTAATAACCCTCATAAATCTACTCATTAATAACACTCATGCTTGTAGTGACACATTGGGTTGACCTAAACATAAAGTTGACAACTTATAATTAATATAAATAAAACTCATGCTTGTAGTGACACATTGGGTTGACCTAAACATAAAGCTGGATACTTATGATTAATATAAAGCCCCCTAATTATAACTCATATCTAGAACATTACACTATTGTTAAACTTTTCTTCGAATTTATCTAAAAACATTCCCAAAATTCTTATTAGTCCCTGCATTACGGCTTGCAGGGACTAATAGTAATCGAGTTTTCAATGTTTTATTAATCTCGCACGGTAACCAATGACCAATGGTTTTAACCAAACTTTAAAGAATGTTATGTAATTTTTTAACGTTTATTTAGATATTAGTCCAAAGCTCTTAACTTTGAGGTCTTATTTGGCCTCTTCCCGAGACACAAAGCAAACAAACTTAGAATACATTACATGCATTGACATATATTGATATCTTATATAGGAAATGTGGATTAATGCTAGGTTTGAATTAAGCATTAGTTCAAAACATTTAGTGTTTAGAACTATGCAAAGTCCATAGCCCGTAGTATATATCCCATATTTGTTTATTACATCTCCTCGTGGCAAACAACTGTGTGGTATAACGGACATGAAACATGGCAAATAATGGACATGAAACCTGATTATAAGATTTCCTTCTTAGATGCTTTCAACAGTTCTTCCATACCGACTTGTTTTCCCGACTTTGTTAGGCTGACAACCGATACACCATAGCTATAACATGATCAAGAGGTTAATGTAGTGTTGAATCGTTCTGATGGTGCGTGGCCAATTATCTTCCTCCTCGATCAGTTTCTTTAACTCAAGTCTTATGCCTGCAATTACAATACCTATCAAGTGGTGCTAGAGATCCATCTTCTACATCTGCTTGGTTAATCAAATTGATAGCAGAGACTTTTAGGTAACCGCACCTTTAACTCGAGTCTTCTTCCTTCAATTACAATACCTATCAATACTATTCTCATCCAGGAGTCTACTATACCACCAGTTAATCAAATTAGTGGCACATACTTCAATTAGCACTGTTGGGGGATCACTACTCCTTTATATTATAGACACATCCTTATAGTTATTCCACATCCACTAAATTACTCACAGGCACTAGATAAAATATCTTGAGAACGAAACAAACGGTGGGAAGCTCACGTCGCTTCTTAATAATGCTTGAGCGGATTACATCCTTATATAGGAAAAGACTCTCGGAATTATTTTGTACAAAACCAAAGACAACCGTGACTCTTAACTAAGCTAGCTGGCGCTTACAACACGCGCTTATTATTGAAGCTAATCAACTAGTTAATATCTCCATTATTTCCACGTCTCCCCTTAATGGAGAATGGATTGACTTTCACACCCATCTCCTAAACGGTTCAAACTTAATCTTTCCAAGGGCTTAGTGAAAATATCAGCGGTATTTTCACTAATTATTGTAATACACAAGATTTATCTCATTTGGCTGCAACTTTTCTCGAACAAATGGTCGCGAGCTTCCAACATGCTTTGTCCTTGCATGAAAGGTCGGATTCGCCCGCCAATAATGATGATACTTTGTTACATCTGATCATTGTAGGTTCCCTTCGTTCTTCTCCAACATCTTGAAGAGAAAGAAAGACTGCTCAGCAACGGCTTCTGAAGTTCTTTGCACACACAAGGCACAATACCTTGGTGGGGACAAAGATCACGTTGGGGCTTTGCTCCAATGAAGTGACCCCGGATCGATAAAGGCGTATCCGATTGGTTGATCTTGATCATCCATATTTTCGGTGTCCGGTCGAGATGACACGGTAACCAGCATTAGATGCATCGTTGTGCTTAATGCCGTAATCAGGCACAGATGCGCAGTGCTGTTTCAGTGAAGCTTTCATGTGGTTTTAGCCATGGTGGAAACGGCACTCCGCGGATATGAAATGCTTCGGTGCGGTTGTTGGTGGGGATAATTCGGACTACCCACCATGCGTCATACATGGGTGCCGATTGCTCCTTGGAACCAATCATCACGGGGCGGACGCATTGTTGCGTGAGACGATGGGGCTTACTGATCCATCTTAAGTCTCTTAAGTATTTCTCTTATATAATTACTCTGACAAACAAAGTTTGGCTTGCATTTCTCCAAAATTCAGTTCTAAGCGATAATCAGCAACTCACCAAGATATTTCATTTTAAATACCTTTGATAACTGCTCCATGATTTCATCAATCAACTTCTCTGCATTTCCACTCTGTGGTATTAAATCATCCGGCATATATTGAAATCAATGCTAGCCGCTACCCTGTTCATCAAATTTGAACATCTGATTTGGATCACTTTTGCTCGCATGAAATACGTGAGAAGAGAAAAGAGTCTATCTTCTGTAGCCACCATGACCTGGGTGCTGTTTTGGTCAGCCTGGCGCTTTCTTTAGCTTTACACTAGAATTTGCCCTTTCAGCAAACCCTTGGTTGAAGGTAAGGTGAAGCCTCTTCCTTTTAACTCCACCATTCAAAAATCTGAGATTTAACATCGCCGATGCAACTTCAATGAAACTTCGCAGCTAATACATAATTAGCATTGATAGTATTCAATTTAGCTCTTGGTGCAAATGTTTCAGCATAAACAATACCTTATGTTTGTGAATACCCTTGCAACGATCCTGGCATATCTATACTACCATACGATTTAAACGGGTTTGTATATCCATTTGCATCCAATGGGCTTCTTATCTTTAGGTAATCAGTCAATTCCCAAGTATTATTTTTTCATTATAGATTCATATTCTTCCTCCATTGCATTTAACCATTCATCATGTTCATTAGCTTCATCAAAATTCATGGGTTCTATAACGCGGAAAATGTTGCTCATTAGGGCATAGTCTTTATACTTCTCAAGAAGCCGAATTTGTCTTGAAAATCTTCTCAACTGATTATCTTCCTCCCACTTTGTGAATCTGTCTCCACTACTTGGTGTTGTGGCTGGCGATTTTCCATATCATTGGAGTCCTTCTACATTTCAGCTGCTTGTTCAGCATTTTGTCATTTACTTGAGGGATGGTATTGTTAATCCATTGGGGATGCACTAACTGGCACATTATTGAAGTGTAGCTGGTACTGCTCTTCTTTAACTCCTTCATCAAAGAGTCTGCCATTCCTCATATTTGTTGTCATCTGGAACCTTCTGCTCATGGAAAGGCCCTCTCTACTTTACAAACTACTTTGTGAGTAGCGGGGATCAAGCTGATTTGTATGCTTTAAATTAGAAACTGAGTACCCAAATGAAAGTACATTTGAGTGGCTTTATCCAATTTCCTCTATTCTCCTTTGGAATATGTGCAAAGAAGCTTTACTTTAAATACTTTCAAATTATTAGCTGAGGTTTGGAACCATACAAGGCTTGAAAATGAGTAATATTATCAAGAAACCTTATTGGAATTCTATTCTTTAAACTGCAGTATTTATGGCTTAAACCCAAAATGCATTTGAGAGAATCTTACCTTTAATCATACTTGGTGCACACTCCACCGAGGTTCTGCTTCAGTGACCTAGTTTCTTTGTGGAGTGTGAGAATGCTTGTAAAAGGCTAGCGTACTATTCTCACTGCAATATTTATTTGAAGTCCCACGATTTGTACTCTCCCCTTGATACGAGCAGCGGAGGTTTGATGGATTTTCGATTCTGCTTTTCCTACATGGATTACGAATTCCCTTAAAATTGCTAGAAACATCGCACTTTGGTCTGGGGAAGTAAACCCATGTGTATCTCGTGCAATCATCAATAAACAATAGAAGTAAATACTCTAAGAGACCCACAAGAAGATGCCTTAGGCCCTGAAGCGTAGGTGTGCGCAGAGATACAACATGTCTCTCTTTTCTTGTCGGGTTAGAGGAATTAAATGCATTGCATCTTTCTAATGCATCCATCTGAAACAACTTTCACCGATTACGTAACATGGGAAGACCAGCTAGCCATATTGCTTTTTGCGTAATAACAGTAAAATCCGAGGGATGATTGTTGTGTCCATACCTTTGATGCAAAAGAATCTATGTTGGCATATTTGCATAAGTCAGTGCATGATGTGTTTTTTTGGTAACATCAAGTTTGTATAGACCCATGGGACGCGTTTGCGGTTGAGGAGGTGGTCGGCAGATCCTTCACTAGCGCGGCAGAATTTCTTGAAGGGAATTTAACCTTCAAGTTACGATCTGTGGCCGGGTGGACCGCAGTCAAATTTTCTTTATTCTTTGGCATACACCACGACTGCGAATGTGACGAGCGGTACCATTGACGGTATCACGGGAATGTCTCCGCATCCCTTGATCATTGAACGCGGTTATCTCAAGATTAATATCTTTGGCACCATTACGAGTTTCTTTGAAATTAGCACCAATTTTGATTACCAAGTCATGTAATAAGGTATGGGAATCCCACAAACCGGGCATCGAATCATCGTTTGTGTGATCGCGGCGTTGAACGCCAGCGACCTAAGATCCAGGCGGATGAAAATCAGGTTCATCAATATCATCACTAGCAATAAATAATCGCGTTGATTTGGGATTTTTCTGCATAATGACCTGAATGTGTTCGAGGTTTATTCCTAATCATCATTTTCTTCTTTATGACAATCTTTAACCATATATGTCCGAATTAGACCCGCGGTAAAAATAACTCTTTGACTCATTCCTATCCAGTTATACCGCCAGTTGCGGAGGTGTCTTCTGTGATGATGAAGCGCCTCTGCCATGAACAGCCTCTGCGCTGCCGCCCTTTGCCTCTTACTCCCGATCTCCCTCTTTCAGCGGATCATTGGCCCCGACCAAATCTTGCCGGAAGCCAGTTACGCCTCTCTCTTCTCTTCGTCACAAAATGCACACAGCCAGGTTCTTCAAATGTAGGGGACTCCTTAACTGAACTTACGGTATGAACATGTGATAGTCTTCTAACATACCAATTAAGGTAATAGTCACTATAGATCGATTATTAGTGACTTGATTTCGATATTATTCTTGTCTTTCACCTCTTTAATGCGACCCAAAATGAACTAACAAATTCATTCCATCCATCTTAATGCCCAACAATTAAGTTTTCAGGAAGAAAATGCAATTTGTATTGCTAGTTTCATACAAATATTTAAGAGCTGTCCATGTTCGCAGTATTGTGAGATTTCATCGCGTCTCTAATATAGAATTATGCCTCTTTAAGCGACATGTAACAATACGCTAGCCTTGTTTCGCGGCTACATGCGGAACAAACAAACACGGTGAAGTCGCTCACTTCTTACAATATTAAGCGAGGCGGATTACATCCTCCCATATGGGAAAGACTCTCCAGAATTCATTTACATACAAATAAAGAATAGGCAGGAGGCTGACTCTTAGCTAAGCTAGCTGGTAACACAACATCGCTTATTCTTGCAGGCTAATCAACTAGTTAATATCTCCATTATTTCCAAGTGCACTTACCCTCACGTCTTCCACTTTTACCTTATTCGTGGATCACTTTTTCGCATCTTTCTTTCAGACCTCTTGTAGTAGCACCGGACAATATTGTGTACAATAATAAATATTGCCCCATGCTTGCATTTATAGGTTTTTTTTAGCTTAAGCCCTTTATTTTATCCTTTTAGGCATGGACCACATGGTGAATAAACCACATGGTTGAGAGTGGGTGATATTTATCTTTATGTGGGTGGGTCTTTATAGTGAAGTAGAAGTAGAAATACATTATTTCATGGTTGCTGGAATGGAATTGTAACAACCAGAGCAGTGTGCTATAATTAGGTAAAAATTATTTTTATTGAATAAGACATGAGAAATTAGAAAACCCTAAGAATGTGGATTTTGGTCACAAGGTTTATTAAGTATTTATTATGGTATTGGGCCTGATGGTGGCTCAATATTTCTGGTTTTGAGAGGTGATCTCACGGGAAATGATACCTCTCATTCACACACAAGGGGTTTTGTAATTGAAAAGGAAATGAGTCCTGATTTTTTTAAATTTCAACTATTAATATTTTCTTTCAAAACTAAAAACTTGGATGAATTTCTCAAACTTACCCTACTGAAAAACTTATGCCATGAAAACAATGAAAAAATGATATTTCAATTAATATTTTCTTTCAAAACTAACAAATTGGTTGACTTTCTCAAACTTACCTTACTGAAAAACAGATACCGGAGATCCATATTCTACATCCTGCTCAGTTAATCAAATTGATAGCACATACTTTCAGGTAACCGCACCTGTTCAGGGTCACTACTCCTTTTATATTATAGACACATCCATATAGTTATTCACATCCACTAAATTGCTCTAGGCACTTACCCTCACGTCTTCCACTTTTACCTTATTCGTGGATCACTTTTTCGCATCTTTCTTTCAGACCTCTTGTAGTAGCACCGGACAATATTGTATATAATAATAAATATTGCCCACTTTTACCTTATTCGTGGATCACTTTTTCGCATCTTTCTTT
The DNA here is from genome assembly GCA_010110895.2 of Picea sitchensis. Classification (NCBI taxonomy): domain Eukaryota; kingdom Viridiplantae; phylum Streptophyta; class Pinopsida; order Pinales; family Pinaceae; genus Picea; species Picea sitchensis. The sequence goes on along the minus strand of SNQJ01S0046610.1, from coordinate 76,012 downwards.
CAGACCTCTTGTAGTAGCACCGGACAATATTGTATATAATAATAAATATTGCCCCATGCTTGCATTTATAGGTTTTTTTTAGCTTAAGCCCTTTGTTTTAGCCTTTTAGGCATGGACCACATGGTGAATAAACCACATGGTTGAGAGTGGACTGATATTTATCTTTATGTAGGTCTTATAGTGGCTAAGTAGAAAACCATTATTTCATGGTTGTGGAATGGAATTGTAACAACGAACAGTGTGTAACTATAATTAAGGGAAAAAATTATTTTATTCAGAATAACACATGAGAAATTAGAAAACCCTAAGAATGTGGATTTTGGTCACAAGGTTTATTAAGTATTTATTATAGTATTGGGCCTCACGATGGTTCAATATTTATGGTTTTGAGAGGCGATCTCACGGGAAATGATACCTCTCATTCACACACAAGGGGTTTTGTAATTGAAAAGGAAATGAGTCCTGATTTTTTTAAATTTCAACTATTAATATTTTCTTTCAAAACTAACAACCTGGATGAATTTCTCAAACTTACCCTACTGAAAAACTTATGCCATGAAAACAATGAAAAAAATGATATTTTAATTAATATTTTCTTTCAAAACTAACAAATTGGTTGACTTTCTCAAACTTACCTTACTGAAAAACAGATTTCTTATGCCATGAAAACAATGAAAACGTGATATTTCCATTAATATTTTCTTTCAAAACTAAAAACCTGGATAAGTTTCTCAAACTTACCGTACTAAGAAACATTTTTCATATGCCATGCAAATAATGAAAACATGATATTTCCAACTTACAATTGTGGCCTTTTCTCAGATTTAATTTTTTAGCCTTTATGTGTGCAATGAGCTCCTCTACAGTCAACCAAGTTTGGTATGTAGTTAAACACTCGAACATAGTATATAGAACCATCATCTGCAACTCTCGACCACCACCCACTCCCTAACTATTGCTTGTTTCTTCCTACCAGATCGATCGCATGCTTTGCCTTCCTGTTCTGCGCTAGCCTCTTCTCACCTTGCCCTCGACAACAACAACGCAAAGCAAGTGCATGCATGCATTTATTTCCACAAAGTGTAGTCGATCAATCAAGGGTCTCAGAGATAGATCGCTAATGTAAAGTTGTTGGCCGAGTGTTCACATATTCAGTTACTATTGGTTACATTTCAAGTCTGCCTCCAAATACAACCCCAATGACAAGACAACGATTAAGATAGAAACATCTACGAAAGTCTGATATTTATGAAAGATCGTATTCTCTTTGAATTTGAGCGATAACATAACTTTGAATGTATATTGGAGGTTGCGTCTATGTTTGGTGCTGCTGGAAAAAGAAGCCTTCTATTCACCCCACGTTTACCGGATATCATAAACATGGTCTGTATGCCATTGATTTGGTACACGTTACATGTTTCAAATGTTTGGTTTATCATATTTCTAAGGAAAGCGTGGCAGGGCTCACGAGATTTGTGCTCCTAGACGCTATCATTTTTATATTTAGATTTGATAATATTTACTTTATTGACTTATAAGTTTATTTTGGATTTGTCAATTAAAGAATTTTCAATGGAATTTTGTACYAAGTCTAGAGATTCCAGTAGCGTTCAATTCCCAAGCTTTTTCCATATATGGCCACTGAGTCTATTGGCAGAAAGGTTCAAATTTCTAAGGCAATTCAAAAATCCTATTTCAGAAAGAATCCGCCCAGTTAACCTTTTGGCTGAAAGGTTCAAATTTCTAAGGAAATTCAAAAATCCTATTTCAGAAAGAATTGGCCCAGTTAGCCTTTTTCATGATAGATCCAGAAAATCTTGTGTTGAAAATAAATTATCGTAATAGAGCAGGGTTGCTTTGAAATTCAATATGATTTTATCGTTCCACAGAGTTTCTGGCTCATATTGTGTATCATTATATTTTCTCAGAGCTTGCAATGAACCAACGTTTGCAGGGATTCGTCCTGTGAGTTTATTGTTTGAGAAGTCCAGAAGTTGCAGGCTATGGATACCCCAAAGCCAGTCGGGTAAATTTCCCTCTAATTTATTATACGCCACAATGAAAATGCGCATGTTCTTGTTCTGGCCCGAGCTCTTCGGAAGCGTGCGAGTCAAGTTATTAAAACATAAATTGATGAGCACCACGCTGCTGCGATTACTGAAGGTTAGAGAACGATGCACTCGAGTAATGTTGTTGGTGGAAATTGACACGCTATGCAAGTGCATTAAGCGGCCTATTTCAGCTAGTGAATGATAGATGACAATCTTTACCTGCTGCATCAAAGCCAAAGCCAAACAACAAGCTTCTCTACCTTCTAGGCAGGGACTTGTTGGTACGCTACTCCCCTTGTTCTCTCATGAGTTCGTGAACATTGTGCACGGATATATGTAATCCCGTTAATAAATCAGTTTATGTATTATAAAACTATTTTGTTAGAATGACAATGTATATCATGTTCTAAATTACAAACAGAGTTCGTATAACAAAATTTTATGCCATTTCACTGTACCATATTGTCTTACTTGTAGGTGGGGTTCACCGTAAGGAAATGGGTTCTTATTACATGATCTGATGTATAGTTTAATTTCCTGGCACCAGAACTAGCCTTGGGAAATGGGTCCTCTAAACCATGTTATGTGGAAAGTTTCAATATAATACAAGATTTAAAGTCAATAATCAATTTTTTTTTACTTAGAATTTTATATAATTTTGTTTAAATATTTTAGGATTAAAGATTAATATTTTTTTTCATAATTTGGTTTAAATAATTTATTGGAAGGTCAATAATCTTTTTTCCACGGAATTTTATATAATTTTGTTTAAATATTTTACGATTTAAAGCCAATAGTCTTCTTTTTTTTTTTTTTTATTTGGAATTTTATATAAATTTGTTTAAATATTTTTGAATTTAAGTTAAATATTTTTTTCCCACTTGGAATTCTATATAATTTAGAATTTTATAAAATTTGGTTTAAATATTATATTGGAATTTCATAGTTTATTCAATTATTGTTCCACTCTAAAAGTTACTAAAACAGTGGCATAAAGTCGACGAGGTAGACTAAATGCAAGCACTCGAAGGGACAGCCATTTTAATGTGAAGACAAAGTGATGCACTGCTGAGATTAGTAAAGAGAGGTTTCTATTGTTCTGCTGCTTAAACAGTTTATTAGAAAACGAATTGTTATAAGCAAGAGAGATTTAATGGCTGAATTAAATCTCAAATTTGGACCATGTAATGGAGTATTTGGGGTTGTTTTTACCAGTTGTGGCAATTAGCACATTCCGTAGTTCAATGTGAAAAAGGAAAGAACCAATTTTATCATATCTATTCTATAGAATCGTAACATCCATGTTTGGATTAGATCAGAATTGATTTCTAATAGTATTAGGTTGAAACATATTCACCTTCTTCGTTGTATTTTTGGAAGTAAGTAGAAAAACAAACATCAAATAAGCGAACAAATATTATAATTATGTTGAAGCATATTCACCTTTTTCATTGTGCTTTTATACTTTTAGAACTATGTCGAAAAACAAACATCTAACATTAAGTCAAATAAGGTAGCAAATACACAAAGATTTGCGGTTTTTTTTTTCCAATAAAAATTCTCTCAAATTTATAAAGTGTATAAATTCATTTACAATTTCAATTGCTGTGAGCTATTTGCCATCCAACAGCGCCAACGATAAGGACCCAAAACAAAGACAAGTCAAAACATGGAGGAAGACAAGACTAAGCCGGTCAAGAGAACCATCTACAGCGGAATTGAAATAGTCAAAACAATAATAAGAAACTGGCCTCCGATCTTCTGCTATTGAAAGACAGTCATCATCGTTCAAAAATGTTAATGGAGGAAATGGGATTATCTATCCCATTTTCACTGTGGAAGACCGAGAGTCTTCCCACCACTCCATTTAGTGCTCTCTTTGAGAGAGCATCCGCCTCCCCGTTGAGAGCTCAAGGAATGTGTTGGTAATTGATGTCGGAGAACTGATCGGAGAGATTCCTCGTGAGATGAAGCCAGCCCTCGAGATGGATTGAGTGTAATTTACACTTTTGTGTTACCCAGTCTATGGTAACTCTGGAGTCACCAAGCACAAGAAGATGGTTGATAGACCACCTGGCTGCAAGAGTGAGGGAGACCCACAGTCCCAAGAGCTCGGCCTTTGTGTTGGTTCCCCTCCACAGTTTAGGAACCACTTGGTGACCCTCGCCGGATGATTTCCGTTTACTAAAGAATACTTTCACCTGACTATCCTTAACCCGATCTACAATCCAAAAATTGAATAAGATGTGAAATTGTGCGTTTCTCCGTGGAAAGTGGGGTGTTTGTGATTCCTGTGCCTAAACCTAAGCGTAAGTATGGATTTTTCTCTTGAGCGGGAAAATCGACATTTCAAAAACCTGCAACTTCTCATCAATGGCGGAGAAGGTAGACTATCGATTTGACGACTCCTCGTGGGTTCTTGGGGGCCCTACACACATGCGTAAACTTATTCTACTTCACTGACGTTGGAGTTACTGACCACTGCGATTAGGGGAGATGTCTACTTTCCATATTATAGCTGAGGACTCACGTACTCGTAACTCCACCATTTCAGTGGAGAAATAAAGCACCGCCAGACATCTTGCCATTTCTCGGCAGCTACTTCCGTGTCTTTTCCTGGCAGCTGGGGCTGTCATTTCACACAAGGGCATTTATCCCCTCCCTTAATTTGCTGCACTGTTACTCCAGGCCAAATATATAGTGGAGTTTAGGTGTCACCGGCTTATGACTCCACGAGACGCGCAGTTATGGAGGTTGAAGTCAGCTCACTTATGGGTGGAGATGGCGAGGCACTCTAGCGCAATGCGGGCCTCTTCTCCTCGGCAGACGAGCTCACTTCTCCTGTGGGACCTAACTCTAAGATGGAGGGGATCTGAGTTTTCATTCTACCAGCGGTTCGTCCTTTTAACCTGGATTAGCTCCGGTTGCTCCAACATACAAAGTAATTTCCCTTTCTGAACCTCTGCTAGGCCAGAAAGCCTCTTTTTATAATTCTATGCCATTCGTAATTGCAGAGGAGTTGGTTTATTTTCCCTTTCCTCGGAAGCATTCTCAGAAGCACTCGCATGAGTCTCCCAAGGTAAATGCCTCTGGTCCCTACCATGTCACTTCTCCTGTGGCTCGGCCACGCCTCCCCACCGAACCTATCTCGGCTTTGAGCGGTGCGACTACTCCTTCAGTGAAGCTGGACACTTTAAGAACCACTGTGTATCCTCGAACGAAGGGAGCACACATTATTATTGGTCGCATAAAGCCTGTACTTAGACCTTGGTGCACTAAGAAGAAAAAAAAAAGACGGTGCTTGGAGCTGACATAGGTCTACAAGACTCGATAGCTATGGCACTATGTACACTTGAGGTTAGACTCTCATATCCTGGTAGTTTGGGTGAAGACTTCCTGCCGACCACTACTGGGATACGTTCCTGAGATTTCTTTTCTTACGAGAGGGTGGCTCAATTTTCACTTCAGATCCCGAGAAGACTCTACTCTGATCCTGGACCGTCTTTGGTTGCTTGACGGTGGCAGCTTAATGCTGAAACAGTGGCGTATCAGTTTCGTCCCATCACAAGACTATCTTCTTTTGCAAAAATTTTGGGTACTCTTGCCCGGCTTACCTCTTCATCTCTGGAATGAGAAAGCCTTAGAGGCCGTTGGAAACGCTCTTGGGCAGTTTATTAATGTGGATTTGAAGGAACTTGCAGCACCAGTCAAAAAGGTGGCAAAGGTTCTAGTGGAACTAGATATCCATGAAGGGCGGCTGGAATCCATTGATATTGATGGGAGAGGACACCTCATCCGTAAAAGACCAGATTATTTGGGCTTACCCTTAAGGTGCACCTACTATAGATAGACATGTCACTTGAGGAAACATTGTTCTGGTTTAATGGAGGAACAGTTCCGAGAGTTTTTTGGAGCGTACGAATCAGCTGCTTCAGACTCCATCACTAGTAAGTTAAAACTTATATGCCCTTACTTGTTCTTCTCGTTGACTGCTTGGGAAAATAACCTACTGGACTTCTCTACTCTGGTTTCGGGCAATCCGACTAAACACTTGGGGGATTTATCATTGGCTCAGGAGAAAACGGGCATTCCGACTACTACTGTTGATACCCACTTGAGGAGGGGAAAATACGCTTTCAAACCCCCAGAATCCTTGAATCCTCGGGCTCTCGATAGACCTATGGGTGAAACATTACGGGTTCCCTCCACTAATGTAGAATCCCATACCTTTCCATTGGAGAATGTGAGGGGTCTTGGAGCTGAGTCTATTGAGCTGGCAGGGGATTGTTTCAACACAGGATATAGAGAGTCAGAGCTAGGTGATAGCTCCTTAGGAGTTGTATTGGACAACTTGGTCCCGACCTATAGAGAATCTCTTACTCCCATCCCACTTCCTATTTACTTGGGGAAAAATGTAATTCGACAACAAGAGCCTGGTGAGGCCTCGGAATGTCTTGAAAACTTAGGGGAGGACTTGGGAAAAGACTACACTTGGTCTAAGGGGATCAGTTATGAGCACCCACCTTTAAAGACCAGGAGTCCTCGTCGAAAGGTGGGCCCTACTACCATTCTTCCAACTGCAAACCTTTCTCCACATACTGATATAGGGGCGCTTAGAGGCATGGAATCCCTTGTGAGAGCTAAGCCATGATTTTTCTCTCCCTAAATATCAGAGGGGTAGGGGGGATCCTGAAATCTGTCTCTTTTAGAAGACTGCTTACCAGGACTTCCCTGGATATTATCTTCTTGCAAGAAACGTTGGTTGATAGAATGAAGCAAGGACTTTTCTGAACAAATTTTGTCCCACTTGACATACCTGTGCTGCTAGATCTTTAGGCACTTCTGGGAGACTTGAAGTTACCTGGGTTGCTACACAATTTGCTTTAGCCCCTTACCATTGTTGTGGTTGTATCCTTCTAATAGGTACCTTTTTGTGGAACGATCAACCAATCACTCTACTTAATGTTAATGGACCCTGCTCTGACAGAAAACTGTTTTGGGATAAGGTGGCGGCTAGGGGACTACTTGATCACACAAATTTGATAGTAGCAGGGGACATAAACTTCACTACAAATGATATGGAAGTGTGCGGAGATTCGCCATCTCAGGATCCTCTGGTTGGTTATTTCATTACANTGTTTTGGGATAAGGTGGCGGCTAGGGGACTACTTGATCACACAAATTTGATAGTAGCAGGGGACATAAACTTCACTACAAATGATATGGAAGTGTGCGGAGATTCGCCATCTCAGGATCCTCTGGTTGGTTATTTCATTACACCTTTTCAAGAACACCTACTAGTGGACATCCCTTCGGATGAATTAGTACCAACTTGGTGAAATGGTGGTTCTATTTTAGAGGCTATTTCAAAACGTCTGGACTGGGTTATTTTGTCATAAGACTTAGCTACTTTCGATGGAAGGATCAAGTCCTGGGTCGATTATCCCTTTATGTTAGATCATGCACCAATCCTTCTGCAATTTGAATCTCCTCCTATCCCAAAGGCATTTCCTTTTAAGTTCAATTCGAGTTGGTTGCTCAACACAGATTTCAACTCTATTGATAATTTTTTTTTGAAAGATACCAATTTTCTGACCGAGTCGTGGGTACAAAAAAGATTTGTTTGGAAACTCAAGACTTTAAAACTCTGTATCAATCACTGGGAAAAAAATCTCAGAAAACAAAAACTACTCATATTGAAAGAGTTGGAGATTGATTTAGAGGCCTTCCTAAAAGCAGACACATGGGAAGGGGGGCTCCGTGGCAAGGATAACAGCTTGAAACTACATGAAACTGAATGGAACAAGATCCTCCTTCCTGAAGAAACTTGGTGGCGACAAGGAAGTAGGGAAACCTGAATTAAATGTGGTGATCAAAATTCAAAATTCTTTCATCGTTTTGCAAGTTCTAGAAGAAACAAAAGGCACATTTTGGAAATCAAAGACGAGTCTTGATTCATCCACAAGGGACAACAAGCACTAAAGCCATCAACTACAAACTACTTCAAATCTTTTTATGGGGCGATTGAACACAATAACTTACATGATCCAGTGTTGGTAGCCAGACTTTTCCCACATTTGCTCACAATGGAAGATTCAAAACTTTTGGATAGCCCTTGATCATTATAGAAAGTATGGGATGTTCTAAAGTCGTTCGCAAAAGATAAAAGTCCAGGTCCCGATGGTTGGACTGTAGAATTCTTTTTACATTTCTTTGAATTAGTTGGGGATGAACTTATGGAATTGGTGGAATATTCCAGTATAAAAGAAAAAGTGATTGGTTCATTAAAATAGACCTTCCTGATAGTAATCCCAAAAGAAAACAACCCCGCATATTTCGGGGATTACAGACCCATTTCCCTCTGTAACGCGTGCTATAAATTGATCTAAAAAATTATTGTGAGTAGGATAAAGCATGTGCTCTCGAGAACTTTGTCGGGTGAATAGTTGGGATTTTTAAAGAACAGACAAATTTTAGATGCCATTGGTACGACCTAGGAATGCTTGCACAGTATAAAGACGAGGAATTCAAAGGAACTAATTTTGAAACTAGATCTAAAGAAATACTTTGACTGCATTGATTGGGACTTCCTTCAATTAATCTTGATTCAATCAAATTTCAATCAATAATCTATAAAGTGGATCATGAGTTGCCTGATTAGTGCCAATTTTGTTATCACGGTTAATGGTGAAACTTCTCCTTTCTTTAATAGTGGAAGAGGCCCGAGGCAGGGTTGTCCGCTCTCTCTTCTATTGTTCATCTTGGCCATCAAAGGTTTAAGCATGCTACTTAAAAATGGGCAGGCAGAGGGGAAGCTAACTGGGGTGAAAGTTTCCATGACTGTTAAGATTTTACACCTTTTATTTGTTGATGATGTATTAATCATGACAAACGACTCTTTACAGGAATGGAAGGAAATAAAAGACATTTTTCTCACCTTCTGTAGTGCCTCACGTTCGCTGATAAATTGGACAAAGTCGAATTTCCACTATGCTAGATTACAAGAGCATTCCCTGTAACTTCTAAGAGAACTCATCCCTTATACATTTTTGCATCTTTCTAAAGGATTTAAGTACCTTGGTTATTATATTAAAGTTTACTCATATAAGATTACATATTGGAACTCGCTTTTTGCAAAGGTGGAGAAAATAACAGGCCAATGGTGCAACAAATGGCTCTCCTTAGGAGGTCATTTCACACTCATAAAAGCAGTTTTAGAAGGACAACCGATGTATTGGATGGCTTTAGCAGCAATACGAGTCTCATTTTTAGAAAATCTTAGAAAAATAACCTACAACTTTCTATGGTCGGGTTGTATTGATTCTAAACATCTACATATTTGCAGTTGAGATTCATTGGCCAAACCAAAAAATAAGGGAGGTTGGGGGATTAGAAATATCTTTCATTTTAGCAACGCTCTGGATGGAAACTCCCTCTAGAGTGTATTGAAAAAATAAGGAATTTGGAACTCGCTAATAAAAGATAAATATCTGCCTCACTGTTTGATGGCCACTTGGTTTAGAACACCTGGTAACACAACACGAGCAGCCTCTCAGACTTGGAGAAACCTAGAAAAATCAGTAAAATTGCTCACCCATTGGTTTTTTTGGAATCTTGGGTCAGGACACTCAATTATTATTGGCAAGAACTATATCTTACGATTGGGGATATCCTCCTACTTATCTCCAAAACATCTTAGAAATTTTAAAGAACATTAGATATGTTTTTCAAACTAGAGGCAACTCTAGGTCTCGGATCCTATCTGATTCTTGGAAAACCAATGATGAGATTGGACTTTCGACTGAATTGGCCTTGGAGTGGGATGTTTTATGTATGGATCTTTCAATATCTGGAGTACAGCTCCAAGACAAAGAGAAAGAGATCATGTGGACAAGCGGTGACAAATTGAGTCTTTTCACAGTAAAAAATGTCTACTCAACAATTTGAAACACACTTTGGCTTTATAATACTGGTGGCTGGAGAAGAAAACCGTGGTGCTGAAGAATTTCTAAAAAAATCATATTATTCACCTGGATTTCTATTGAAAACAAAATACATATTTGGTAAATTATGCAAAGGAAAGGCTGGGTTGGACCCAATATCTCCCATCTGTGCTCTAAGGATGCAGAGACAGTTGTACATCTATTTGTCAAGTGTCCTTTCACTAGAAAAGTCTAGGACAAGATCATGATTGAACAAAATCTAAATACTTCCTGGGATGGGAACACTTTATTTTCCTTCTATGATACAGGGACTAAAAGGAGCAAAACTATCAAACCCTTCCATAATTGTTTTGATAGTTTGTGTGGCTAGAAACAAATAAAAAAGTCTTAAAAATGGGTTTCCATCTGCAAGTCCAGTTGTACACAAAACACTTTGTATGATTACTAACTGGACAACACTACATCCAAGAAAAGAGGTAATCAAAACTAATGTTAAAACACACATTCCAGAGGGTATTCCTACAGGAAGGTTTGATGGTGCAACACAGTCAAATGACCTCTAGACTGGGGCAGGAGGCTTGATAAGGATATCGAAGAATTATCACTACAAATGGAACTCCAACTGTGGCCCAGGTACTAACACCACAACTGAATTATTGGAAGTCTGGGCTACTCTCCACCTGGAAACTAGATTAAACATTGAAATAACAAATCTTTGGGGATTGTAGAATTTTTATAGACTGGTTAAATAGAAAGGGAAAACTCCATGTGATTTCTCTATTAGGCTAGAAGGAAAGAGTCAGAGAGCTACAATCCACTTTCAGGCAGATCAAATCCAATCATACCTACCGCAAGCACAACCAGGAAGTTTATTTACTTTCAAAGACCGCTCTCCAGAAACAAGTTGGTTTAATCACTTTCAATCTATGGATTGATGGGCAGGAGGGCCCTCCTCATTTTCTAAATCTATATTAGTACTTACACATCAATCGTATCTATCTTTCTATTCTTACAAAGAAAACTTTATTAGTTATGTTTCTATTTTGAGGAAAAAAAAATTGAGTATAGAGATAGTCAAAACAATGGCTTTCTCCTTTTTGGTTTTCTTTTGATCACTCACTATGGAATCTAGTGTAGTTCTATTTTGATCTTTCATACTTTTAAAGGATGAAAGAACAATGCAGGTGGTAGATATCTTGGCACTCAAGTTTTTGGATTTGTAATCTTGGTATGAGAAGCAAATTATATTTTAATATAATTGAGAAATCTTTCTGCTGGAAAATGTGGGTTGTTTATGACAATTGACTCTTTGCAATCAAACTAAATTTCAATGAGTAAAACTCGTGTGAAATACATGTTTTCCAATCCTACCCATTTCAATGTTAGACACAACTACGACGTTACAACAAACTATTACAATTACAAGCTTCACACACAATGTAATCCTTGCGGGGATGAGGCGTAAAGCATCATTCTCATACCACCCCATCACTGATTGGTTTGAATATTATCCAAAATCAATCATAATTTCAACATTTAGTCTATTGTTGGAGGCATCAAAAC
>SNQJ01S0046610.1:20151-32408 GCA_010110895.2 Picea sitchensis | reverse complement strand
GATTTCACCTCCTTGATAACATCCATGTTATTTCCTACCAACAACATGTCATCAACATACAACACTATATAAATGAAGTAATTACCAACCTTCTTGGAATATACACAGTGATCATCCCTGCTTCTTACAAATCCCAATCCAAGGATGTATGTGTCAAAATTTTGGTACCACATCCTAGGTGATTGTTTTAGACCATATAGTGACTTTCTTAGCTTACAGACCAGCTCTTTCTTTCCCTTCACTACAAAGTCATCTGGTTGCTTCATGTAGATGTTTTCTTCCAAATCCCCATGTAGGAATGTTGTCTTCACATCCATTTGTTTCACTTCAAGATCAAAAGCAACAACAATAGATAAAATAAATCTAATAGAAGTTAACTTACCAACAGGAGAAAAAATCTCACCAAAGTCAATTCCCTCTACTTGGGAATAACCTTTTGCTACTAACCGAGCTTTGTGTTTCTCCACTTTACCTTGTGCATTAAACTTTTTCTTAAACAACCATTTTCTACCAACAAAGTTTCTTCCAGCTGGCAACTAAACTATATCCCATGCCTCATTCTTATCCAAGGCATCCATTTATTCAACCATGGCCTTCTTCCAGAGTTTACTATCATCTAAATTCACTGCTTCCCTAACAATTCTGGGATCATCATCAGTAATAGATAAAGAAAAATTGGAAGGAAAATCAGGTGGACTATACCTTTCTCGTTGCTTTCTATCTCTCACTGATCTTCTCAATATTGGGGTATGAGCTTCTTCTTCTTCTTCTGTTGCTTCCTCTTCTTCAGATGATTCATATTTTGCATCATCCAACTCAAGCTCTATTTTCTCAGGTTCATCTTGTGTTGGTAGGAATTCCTGTTTGGACATATCTTTTACCTCTCTAAAAAAAACATCTCGACTGTAAATAGTTTTCTTGGTTTCTGGGTTCCAAAGCTTATAACCTTTCACACCATATTTATAACCAATAAAGATACACTTTTCAGCCTTTTTATTCAACTTACTTGTATTTTCCTTTGGAACATGTACATAAGCATCAAAACCAAACACTCTAAGAAGTTGAAGAGAGGGTTTATTTCCACACCATACCTTGTGTGGAGTTTTATCATCCAACACTGATGAAGGTGATCGATTGACCAGGTAACATGTTGTACCCACTGCCTCTACCCAGAATTATTGTCCTAACCTAGCACCACTGAGCACGATCCTTGATTTTTCCATTAGTGTCATGTTCATCCTTTCCGCAACTCCATTCCATTGAGGAGTGTATGGAGTAGTCTTTTTCCTTGCTATACCACACTTCTTACAAAATTATTCGAATTCATTTCCGTTGAATTCTCCACCATTATATGTTCTCAATACCTTTATTTTCTTCTCTGTCTGATTTTCTACCAGAGCCTTAAACTCTTTAAATTAACAAATACCTCATATTTCTTTCTAAGAAAATAAATCCATGCGTTCCTTGAAAAATAATCTATGAATGAAACATAATACACAGATTTACCTAGGGATGGAATAGGAACAGGTCCAAACAAATCATTGTGTATCAACTCTAAGATCCCCTTTTCTCTTGTAGCACCAGATGAGAATCTTACTCGATTATGTTTACCATATATGCAATGTTCATAGAAATCAAAATCCAAAGTGCAATTAGACATACCTTCAACCATGCTTTGACCGTGTAGTGTTTGAAGGCCCTTTTCTCCAATAAGCCCCAGTCTTTGATGCCACAACATGGTCTTCTTTTCAGGGAAGATATTGGTCTTGTCTTCTTTATTTGTTTGTTCAAGGACAACATAATTGTTACACCCATTAGTATAAGTTCTTCCAAACAAATTGTACAGAGTTTCACACCGAAATCCCCTCATCAACACCATTGCTCTTCGTACCATCTTGCAAGTGCTCCTTCCAAATATAGTATCCACTCTTGCATCATCCATCTTACTTATAGATCTTAGGCTCTTGGCTAGTTTTGGAATGTGCAAAACCCTAGGAAGTGTTCTAATCCTTCCATCTTTTAGCATCAACTTAACCCTTCCACGTCCCAAGATTTTTGTTGTCGAGTCCTCTCCTAGGAATACATCACCACCATCATATTCTTCATATTTAGAGAACCACTCTCTGTGAGGAGTCATATGGTCTGACGCACCTGAATCAATCAACCATACATCACATTCTGCATGTGTACATTTAAATGCCAGGTAAGCATCACCTCCTTCTTCAGTGGAGGTTTTTGCCTTTGTGGAAGAGGTACTATCAGAACCCTTTGGTTTTTCAACCTTCTTAGACTTGCAATCTTTCTTATAATGCCCTGTTTTACCACACTTCCAGCATTTCCTCGAAGATTTTCCTAGAGACTTAGATCTACCTGTAGATTTAGATCTCCACCCCGAAGTCTTACCAGGGCTCCTGTCTTGGGTACTACCTCTTACAAATAAAGCATTTGTGTTATGACTATCCATTCTTTTCCATCTCATCTCTTCAAATAACAAGGATAAAACTACATCCTCATACTTCAATGTAGATTGAGTGGTAATACCAATTGCTACAACCAGATTATCCCAAGAGTCTGGAAAAGAACATAACAAAGTAATACACTTATCTTCTTCTACAATCATAATATTAACAGAGACAAGTTGACTTACCAAAGTATTAAAGGCATTTAGATTTTCTGTCACAGAATCTCCATCTTCCATCCTAATATGATACAACTTATTTTGAAGAAACAACTTGTTTACGAGGGAATTTGATTGATACAAATTCCCCAACTTATTCCATAGTTCCTTGGCTATAGATTCTCCCGAGACATTCAACAAAACCGAATCTTCCCGACAGAGTCAAATAGTACTCCTTGATCTTCTATCCAACTTCTCCCAATCTTCCTTCGACATACCAATAGTTGGTGTACCAGTAGTTTGTGTACTAGTAGGTTGTGTACCAGTAGCCTGTGTGCTAGTAGACGGTGTACTAGTAGGCTGTGTACCAGGATCCATAACGATCCATTGTTCTTTGTCTACAAGAAGGTCCTCCATCTTGAGCTTCCATAGCTAAATTTTTTGACCGTTGAACTTATCCATCTTGATTCTAGATGAGCTCACCATTCCTCTTTATATACTCAAATATTCACTGCAAAAGCTCCCACTAAACCCAGGTTTATCACAGATGCAAGATAAACTTGATCTATCAATACCGATCCAAACCCTCAACAACAAAAGCATCCCTCTGAAGCCAAAAATGAGCTCTGATACCACATGAAAGTTTTAAACTTGTGAAGTAAAGAAATGGATACATATTCTTAAGCAAAACATAATTTAATCAATGGCTCATTCACATAGTACAAAGAGATTTATACCGGAAACCCTCAAACGAGAAAACCTTTCTTATATTCATTATATCGAATTTAACCATTCACTATACAATATATACAATGTTTTTAGGTATTCCGTAGACATGAAAACCCTAATCCCTAAAATCGGGATTATTTTTAGTAAACCGCTGAAAATAGCAAAAACAACCCCAAAAAAAATTTCGGGACACTGCACGTAACTATGGGGGCATACCTGCCCCCCCCCACCCCCCCAGGACCCCCCTAGGAAATCACCCAGAGCACATGGCACAAATAGGGCACTAGTACAAGGGATCGTCAGATGTAGTTGTCATATCTGACATGTCCACACACACACATGCAAAGAGTATAACACATACCCAACAATAATCCATGAGAGAATGTCGTCAAATCCCTGATGCATGTTACTACAGGCAGAGGCAAAGGAAGGTCTAGTAGCAAAAGAAGAGGAAGTTAATTTCTTGGTCAAAGAGATAGAAAAACTTATTCAAAATATGAGGAGAAAACTCAACATAATCCTCCTAGTTTAAGGGGGAGTTGCAACAGATAATGGAAGAAAGGAAATCAAAGGTATGATAAATCTGAGGTACAATGTTATGATTTTAAGAAATTTGGAAATTTTGCTAACAAGTGTTGGAAGAAGCAAGAAGATGTTGGAAAGTAGTTTGCTCACATAATAGAGGAGTAAGAGGATGACTAGAAAACTGTGTTTCTGACTTGTAATGTCACCCATGAAAGTTCAAATGATGTTTTGTTTTTGGAAAACGAATGTAGCAACCACATGACAAGAAATAAAAACTCATTTTCCAGTTTAGATACCAATATTCAGTTTGAGGTAAAGTTGGGTAATGACAATAAGGTAAGAGTTAATGATAAAGGTGTGATTCATGTTTATACTAAGAATGACGAAAGAAGAAAAATAGATGATGTTTATTATGTACCTGGTATGAAATGCAATTTGTTAAGTGTTGGAAAACTGATATAGAACAAGTAGAAAGTGTTCTTTAAGAACAAGGTATGTACAATTTATGATAAGTATCCAAGTAAGCAGTTGATTTCCAGAATAGACATGACAAAGAATATGATGTTTCCACTTATTATGAGAAATGATATGACTGACTCTTTGAATGCTTATAAAGCTAAAGGTTTGGATGATTCATGGTTATGGCATTTGTGATATGGCCATTTACATTTTGGAGGTCTAAATTTAATGCAGAAGAAGCAAATGGTGAAGGGGTTGCATAGTATTCAACAACCAACAAGCTCGTGTGAGAGTTGAATACTTGCAAAGCATCACAGAGGAAAATTTATTTATGGGGTTTCGTACATGGGTAAAGATCCTTTGTAATTTTTTCACAAAGACTTATGTGGACCAATGAAAACATCTCCATTGAATGGTAATGTATATTTTATGATTTTTATGGATGATTTCAGTCAGAACAATTGGGTTTATTTGCTAAATAAAAAATATGAAGCTTTAGATATAACTAAGATGTTTAAAGTTTTGGTTGAAAAGGAGAGGAACATTTATTAAAGTCTTGAGATCAGACAAAGGAGGTGAGGGTATGCTAACTGATTTCATGGAGTTTTGTGTGTCTCATGGTGTAATGAACACAAAAAATTTCTATTAAAAACAAATTGAAGGGGGGGAAACTATAGTCTTATTGTCCATGAAAACATAGAACTGACCAATGTTTCAACCCTTCATTACCCGACTCATTTCTTCGATTTCAAAATAAAAACTTTGTTAATCAAACTATCCATCAGAGGAATAATACTCTAACCATAATGATATCTCCACATATCATTATTATACTATTCTTTTAGTACATAAAGGTTTTTTCCATATTCGTTTATTTCTAAACTAGGAGCAATAAAACCTAATCATAACAATATATTCTCATATCAATTTTTTATGCTATTCTTATTGTATATAAGGGTTCTACCCATATATATATAGACTTAACCAAAAGTAATAACTAAAAACAAGGAGCACATAAGTCTCCTTTCTCAAGGGTCATGTTTATGAAGTGACATGTTGAGATTTCATAGATAGTACTAGGATTATTCCATGCATATGACAATGATCCGAATTATTTTCGGCATGAAATGAGAGAAAAGATATAATAAAGAAATGCACAAAGATATCACGGATATCTAATAATATAGTAGAAATGTATAAGAGATGCAACCATAAACACAAAGATACAGTAATAAACGATTTCTATTAATGAAATAAATGTACAGAGACTATAAAAATACAGAGTGAAAGACTCGCTAGAATGGTGGCATCTTATCTCTGAGAAGAGATGTGACAGCTACTCGCATTTGCAAGAAGATGATTAAAATGATGCTCTGAAGGCATTTTTACAATAAACATGAATGCCAAAAACCATATACATCCAAACACCTAACCCTAGAAGATGAAGCGCCAAAAGTCATGTGGGCCCCATTTGGGTAAGTTAGTACATCAACTTCTCGGGATTGTACCTTTTGCATACGATCTCAGTTTCAGGCGTATGATAGCCTGTTGGAAAGGTATCATCGAGGAGACTCATTTTGGGGGCTTAATCATGCCTTCAATTATCATTAAGAACCTCTATCTCAAAAAACCTTCATTTGGGCCCTCAAAATAGCCTTGGAAGTAAAAACTGCTAAAAATAGTAAATTCCCAAAATTGCTAGAAAATTGTTTTGAGCTAGTTGGAAAAGGTGGGTGGCCACCGATATCCACCTGGATCAGATAATCCATTTCTTAAACGATAAAATCTATGTCACATTATCCAATGATGCAAGGGTATGGTGGTTGTTAAATGCATAAGGTGGATGACAACTAGAACCTATACTAGGAGTCATGGAAGTCGATGTCGTTGCATTAAAGATCTAGTATACACACACCACACACTATTTAATTACCATGTACCTGTGAGTTTTGACGCTTCAGGAACCTAACCACTATTTTCTGTCTACTTCACATATTTTACATGGTAACTGGGGAAGTGTACTCTCTCATTCTCCTACTATGAGTGATGGGCTCAAGCCACCATAATCACTCATTGAATTAGTTCTCCTTACACTGGTCCACTAAGTTTTCTTCCTCAAATGTTATCCTTGTAACTATTTTTCTTTGTACAACCACATAATGAAACATCAAGCCATGGTGTCTATACATATCGGTGTCCCTCAAATAATACAAGTAAAACTACTAAGCATTTATACCTTATTTCCAATCAGGTTCTGGTAGAGTGTTTCTCTTTTCTTTGATACAATTATATAGTCTGTTATGTTTCTTTCTTATTTCTTTTAAAAGGTATGAAAAACCAAAAATAAAATTCCAGTATGTGTAGAAGTATCACTCGCTTGTACATAACTACAGATTTTATGATTTACCATTCCTGGCTTAAGTTTGAACATATTCCTATTAACAACTCTATAAGCCATAGAAAATGAGGTTTTGTGTATGGAAAGGAAGTTCTGTAAGTATTAGTTTTTTTTCTCTTGAATGTTTTCATAAACAGTCTCATATTAATTATGGAGAAGGCTAGTACCCAATCCTTTTGATAACGAATTTCCCATATAGCTTGTCGAATATCGTTATCTTGGTTCTCTTATTGTTTTTTTGTAATTGACCATAACCCTCGGCGTTGTTGTATTTCCTATCAATATGCAATAATATTAAAATTTGGTGTAGTTACCCTATGGTAAGCGATTTTTATGTTCTATGAGGAAAGTGCTAATAGACTCGACTCCTTTAAATGATATCACTATCTCTGTAATTACTTTACTTGATTCTTGATTTCCATATGTTAAGGGATGTGTATGTTCCATGTGGAAAACCTTAATAGTTTTATTCTTTTAATTACAATTTTTCTCTCTGTAATTAATTTTACTTGATTCTTGATTTCCCTATGTTAAGGGATGTGGTTCACTGTGTGAGGAAACATTGATAGCTTTTACTCCTTTAATTGTTAACGATGTATCTGTAATTACTTTACTTAATTATTGATTTCCTTATGCTAAGTGATCCAATTTACTCTATTGCGAAATGTAGATAGAGGTGACTTCTTTAAATGAGACCGTCATTTTTGTGGTTAGTCTTTGTAACTAGTCTCTGCAATTACCAGTTTGTAATCCTTCTTTGTAATTACTTCATTTAATATAATGTGTTATAAATTCCTTTTGATAATGTAATGGTTAACATCATGATAACCTATGTATTTAAATCACTCACAAAACATGTATTGGATTGATAAAAGTAAATGATCTTTGATGTTGTATCTAGTTTAAAATTCATATCCTTTTAAATATTTTATATGGATGCAAATTTTGATGATAGGTCACTTTTTCATAGCATCACTTTTTAGCCACTATCTCTCTGAAAAATTCAGAAGATCATTTTCCTAACTCTAGATGTGCTTATAACAACAAAACAGTTCTTTAAAAACATAATAAGCAGTGTCCTACCTCCCACATATGTTGTATATATCTCATTTTCTATTGCCTAGGAATTTTCATTCCTTCCCCTACTTGGTAAATTCACACCTGTATAAATCCCTTATTTTAGGGGTTGTTAGTGACATAAATCAACTTCTGACACCTGCAAAATCAGCTCTGATTTAACTCAAATTTGTTCCCCACTCATGGAGTTATAGTCAGCTACTTTTAATCTAGTAGTTCTATCTGTTCTCCAACATTAAATTTATTAAAATGTTTGTCTTTTACATGTGTCCATCAAAAGAGGACAATTGGCAAGTCAAACGTTTGTCCAACAATCATAAAATAATAATTACATGCTTCCATAATCTAAAATTTCAATTTCCATAAATAGAAATTTATTTTTAGAACAACAACTTTGTAATAATTTATTTTTGAATAATTCGAGTATATCACATCCTCTCCCCCTTAAGTATAACAATGTCCTAATTGTTCAAATCATCTCTTGGAACAAAATTGGATAATATTTCAACATTTATTTTTCCAATTCCCAAGTAGCCTCCTCAGGAGTAAAGTGCTTCCATTTTACTTTTACATGGGTGATGGATCTGTTCCAAAGTATTGTTTCTTTCCTCTCCAGAATTCATAGCGGTTCCTGTTGGAACTCGCCTTCTGGTTCCACCTACACCATGTCCGAATCAATGATGTGAGTAGGATCATGAATATATATTTTTAATAATGAAACATGAAAAACATTATGAAATTTTAAATTTGTAGGGAGTGCTAGTTGATATGTCACTGGTCCGATTCGAGTTAAGATCTCAAAAGGACCAAAACATCTTGGCGCAAACTTGGAACAACTTGCTAGTTTTAGGGAGATTCTCCTCGGTTTGAGTTTGAGATATACATTCTCTACAATTTTGAATTCTTGATGTCTCTTTTTTATATGTGCATAGTTTTTATGTCAATCTTGTGCCTCTTTCAAGTTCTGTTGTATCCTTCTAACCATCTTTTCCATTTCTTGGAGCATTACTGGTCCAACCATAATCCTGTCAACTAGATTATCCCAACTGATCGGGGTTGTACATTTACTTTGAAAGGACTCATATTATTTGATTCTTGATACCCATTATTGTATGTGAGTTCTACTAAATGTAGATGTTCTTCCCACTTAGTTGGTTTTGTTCTTACATACATTCGTAACATATCTTTGATAATTTAATTTGTACGTTTGTTTTCCCATCCGTTCGTGGATGGTAACTTGTGTTGAAATTCAAATTAGTACCCAAACCTGCGAATAATTCTTTCCAAAATAATGGATGTAAATTTAGCATCTCTATCTGAAATTACCATCTTAGGAATCCCATGCAACCTAAATAGTACTTTCATAAAAAATTCAGCGATATTAATCGCTTTGTAAGTAGATTTCACAGGTATAAAATATTCCTACTTACTTATCTTATCAATCACTACCATAATTGAGTCGTTTTGTCTTTGATTCTTAGGGAAATCTATAATGAAGTCCACTGAAATAATTTCCTATTTCAATTTTGGTATAGGTAGAGATTGTAAAATGCATGTTGTATGTTGATGTTCAGACTTTACCTGTTGACAATCCAAACATTTAGACAAGTATTCAGTTGTTTCATTTTTCTTGTTAGGCCAATAAAACTCTTTTCTTAAATCTTTTATCATTTTCTGGTATCCAGGATCACCAAAATATGGTTTTTTGTGCACCTCATCAAGAACCATCATCTTCAATTAAGTATAATTAGGTACATATAACCTATCTTTGAACCTTAACAACCCACTTTTATCTATACTGAGATCTGTATTTTGCAGATTTCGCTAATTTCTTTGCAATTATTCTATTGTTTTGATGTATATTTCGTCATTTTTTCTTATAGATTTAATTCTATCCACCATATCAATTTATTCTTTGCTGATAATTACTTCATATAATTCATTATTTCTTCGACTTAGTGCATCTGCAACTTTATTTTCTTTCCCTTGATACGTCGTAATTCAAAATCGAACTCACTTAAAAGGCCAACCACCTTACCTATCTTGCATTTATATCATGTTGGCTGAATAAGTTTTTTACACCATTGTTATTTGTTAGTAATAGAATTTTTCTTCGCATTAAATAATGCCGCAACATTTTCACTGCATGAATTACAACTGCTAATTCTAGATCGCGAGTTACACAATTTCTTTCTTGTTCCTTTAATTTTCATAGTTCATAGAAAATGACATGTCGATCCTTTTTTAGTACTCCTCCCAATCCTTCTTTACTTGCATCCATGCAAAATGTAAAATCTTTATCTGGGTCTGCCACCTTAAGGATTGGCACTGTAGTTAGTAGTCCTTT
The DNA here is from genome assembly GCA_010110895.2 of Picea sitchensis. NCBI lineage: Eukaryota > Viridiplantae > Streptophyta > Pinopsida > Pinales > Pinaceae > Picea > Picea sitchensis. The sequence continues at coordinate 22,256 of SNQJ01S0046610.1, read as the reverse complement.
TAATTTACCAAAACTGTCTTGGAATTTTTGAGACCACTTAAATTTCATTCCATTTTTCTGTAGTGATGTAATAGGATAGGTGATTTTGGAAAATCCTTTGATAAACGTTTGGTAATTGATGGTAAAACCCATGAATGATCTTATGTCTTCTACATATTTAGGAATAGACCATTCTGTAATGGCTCTAATGTTTTGAAGGTCTACTGCAATACCATCTTCCGATATTACATGCCCTAAATATTGTATCTTCCTTTGGTAAAAATTGTATTTATCAAACTTAGCATACAATTTATGTTCTCTTAGAGTGTAATATTGTTTTCAAATGTTGTTCATGTTCTTTTTCAGTTTTTTAATAGATTACTATATAATTAGTTTTTGAATAGATTAGTATAGATTAGTTTTTGAATAAAGTATACTTGTTGGTGCATTAGTAAATCCAAATGGCATCACTACAAATTCATAGTGTCCATAACATTTTCTAAATGCTTTTTTGTTTATGTCCTCGTCCTTTATCCTGACTTGGTCATAACAAGATCTCAATTCTAGCTTGGACAATAGTTTTTCTCCTCCAACTTGGTCAAAGAGATCTTTGATTCTTGGTAAAAGGTATTTGGTTTTAATCATCATTTTAATCAATTGACTATAATCAATACACAATCTTAACGTTCCATATTTCTTTTTAACAAACAACACTGCTACTCCCCATGGTGAAACACTTTGTTTGATGCATTCTTTATCTAAAATTTCATGTAACTTAATTTTCAATTATGTTAGTTTAGGAACACTCATTATATAAGGTTCCTTCGATATTGGGGCAGATCTAGGTAGTAGATCAATAGAGATATATATTTCTCTCCTTGGAGGTAGTTTTGGTATCTCTTCTAGGAATACATCTTCAAGTCCCCGAAGGACTGCAAAGTCTTCCAAAATTGGTTTTCTTAATTTTTCCAAAAGATTAGTTACTTGAATAACATATACTTTGCAACCCTTATTAATACATTTATTGAATTGCATTGTTGATATTTCTCTTATAGAAGCTGGATTTTTGATTCCATGTACTATTCTTGTTGTATTATTTTCATCCTTGTACACAAATCACTTTTCAAAATAGTTCAGTATCACTTTATGATTTTCTAACCAGTTCATTCCAATAGTTATGTCATACAACCATAAAGGTAACACATTCATATTTAACTTTATATTATGACCACTTATACCAAGTTCACAATAAAAAACAAATTATGTTACCTTTCTTTTTGTCCTTGTTTCTAGTTGTACTAACTAGGATTTAACATGTTTTACATTCTTTAACTTGTTTGATCCTACTAAGGTTGGAGTAATATAAATAAAACTAGATCCTGGGTCAATTAGTATAGATAAATTGTTTTTATTAATTTTACCTTCAACTTACACAATAGTGGATTGGTGATCTGCTTTCCTACCAGCCAAAGTTGCATTGATCGTATGAATGCTTCTTCCAATATATCCAACTGTTGAAACCTCTTGAATATTGTGGAATGAGGTTTTTATTAATGTGTTTAAGTGTGGAAAATTTCTCCGCAGTTGGGGATCTCAACACTCCCAACATTTCAACAGTTCTCTGGGACTATCCACTATATTCTTAAATCCCAAATTAACTGGTTTATTTCCCCCCTGTGTATGATGTGTGTTAGAGGGATATTCCTTCCTTTTGAATCTTTTACCCATGTTGCGGAAAGGGTCCAATTGGAAACCTTTCTTCGGTTGATTTAATTTATCCTTCCTCTTATCTTTCCATGCTTTAGGAGTTCTAGATATCTATTTATATTGTTCATAACACATTCTACCCTTCCTCAATAACTCATTCAAATATTTAGGATTATCAAATTCAATTATGTATTTATAAGTCTGTGGCAGACAACTCAAGAATATTTGAATCTTTACCTTATCTTATTTAATATAAGGCACAAACCTCAACAGATCTATAAATTTATTAATCATATCATCCATAGACATTTTCCCTAGTCACAATTCACAAAATTCTTTAGTCTTTATTTCGTAATAAATTTCTTATAGGTATTGTTTCTTGAAATTCTTTTTGAATTATGGCCATTCAATATGTTTTT
>SNQJ01S0046610.1:7833-19141 GCA_010110895.2 Picea sitchensis | reverse complement strand
TAATATATTATCATATCAATTTTTTTTATGTTATTCTTGTTGTATATAAGGGTTCTCCCCATATTAATGTATATATGTATATAGACTTAAAACGAAGGAAAAACTAAAAACAAGGAGCACATAAGGCTCCTTTCTCAAGGGTCATGTTCATGAAGCCACACGTTGAGATGTTGTAGATAGTACTAAGATTATTCCATGCATATGAAAATCTATTGTTTTAATGTAAAAGATGTGTTAAGTTATCCAAAGATGCAAGGGTATGGTGGATATTAAATGTGCATGGTGGATGACAACTATAACCTATAGTAGGAGGCAAGGAAAGCAACATCGTTGCATTAAAGGTGTAGTATAGGAACATAACACACTGTTTACTTACCATGTACCCGCAAGTTCTGACGCTTCAGAAACCTAACCATTGTTGGCCCACCACTTCACGGATTTCACATGGTAAATGGGGAAGCATACTTTGTCATTCTCCCACTATGAGTGATGGGCTCGATCTACCATAATCACTCATTGAATTAGTTCTCGTTACACTACTCCACTAAGTTTTCTTCTTCAAACATTATCCTTGTAACCAGTTTTCTCTGTAGAACCAAGGAATGAAACAACAAGACATGGTGTCTATACATATTGGTGTCCCTCAAAGAATACATGTAAAACTACTAAGGATTTATACCTTGTTTGCAATAAGGCTCTGGTAGAGTGTTTCTATTTTCTTTGATACGATTATATAGTCTGTTCTGTTTCTTTCTTAGTTCTTTTAAAAGGTCTGAAAACCCAAGAATAAAATTTCAGTATGTGTATAATTAGTGCTCGCTTGTACAAAAATACACATTTTATGATTTACTGTTCCCGACGTAATCTTGAACATATATGTATTAACGACTCTGTAAGCCATAGAAAAGGAGGTTTTGTGTATGGAAAAGAGGTTTTATAAGTATTAGTTTTTTTCTCCTGAATCTTTGCATAAACAGTCTCTTCTTAACTATGTTGAAGGCAAGTACCCAATCCTTTTGATAGTGAATCTCCCAGATTGACCATTGAATATTGTTATCTGGGTTCTCTTATTATTTTCTTATAATTGACCATAACCCTTGACGTTGTTGTATTTCCTGTCAATATGAAATAATATTAACGTTTCGTGTAGTTACCCTATGGTAAGGTATTTTTCTATTATGTGAAGAAAACATTGATAGACCTCACTTCTTTAAATGATATCTCTATCTATGTAATTACTTTACTTGATTCTTGATTTCCCTATGTTAAGGGATCCGTCTATTCTATTTGGAAAACATTGATAGTTTTATTCTTTTAATTATTAATGATGCCTCTGTAATTTTTTTTACTTGATTATTGATTTAGCTATGTTAAGGGATATGGTTTACTCTATGAGGAAATGTTGGTAGCTTTTACTCCTTTAATTGTTAATGTTGTATCTGTAATTAATTTACTTGATTCTTGATTTCCCTCTGTTAACGGATCTGGTTTACTTTGTGAGGAAACGTAGATAGATCTAACTCCTTTGAATGTGATCGTTGTTTATGTGGTTAGTCTCTGTAACTAGTCTCTATAATTATTAATCTATAATTCATCTCTGTAATTACTTAATTTTATATAATGTGGTATAAATTCATTTGGATAATGTAATGGCTAACTTCGCGGTAACCTTTATATTTAAAGCACTCACAAAACATGTATTGATTTGAAAAATGTAAAGGATATATGTTATTGTATCTGGTTTAAAATTCATATCCTTTTAAATCTTTTATATGGATACAAATTTCGATGATGGGTCTACTTTTTGTATGATGAAACCATCAAAATTTTATGAGTCTCCTTCTCCTCTTAGGTCGTGGATGAAACCTAAGTCACAAGGAAATAAACGACCACAAATAATTCCAGCCCGAGACAAGTTTACACCCTTTATCTTTATGTTTATTTTTGTTCCTTCAAGTATTTTGAGGAGATAATAATACTTTTGGTTTCCCTTTGTAGGTGAAAAAAATCATATGTCGTGATTTCACGAGGACATAATTTCCTACATTTAAACAGTACTCGAGATTCATAAAAAAAAATTGGCCTCTTACAAAGATTCTCTCCCAAAAATCGAACAAGAGATTTGTGCTCGCTTACCTTTGTTATAGATAGTCGATGTTGATTATTTATTCTTTTGAAATTTAATAGAATTTATTTGGGCATGTATAACCACGTTTGTGTTAATATTGTTACTTCGAAGAAATCTACAAGGCCATGTATACATCAGTGACCTATCAAACGACATAAATGAAATTTTCCATAATGATCTCCAAGATATACCGTTTCAGATAACCATTCTCGTTAATATATATGTGCGTGTGTGTGTGTGTGTGTGTGGAACCTTTTAACTTCCCTATTTATTTCCTTAATTTTCATCGCATGAGTTTTTATTACTCCACTAGTTCTAGAGACAATGTATTGGAAGAAGTAAAAATATACAGTTTACTTATTATTGCTTTTATACCATCTAATCGCTTTGGTTTCACTTGTTTCCTTTTTTGAATTAGTTAGTTTCATGATGAGAGATGTCCATAGAGTGACTATTTAGTTTTAGTAGCTACACATTTATCTATGTAGATCAATTTTGTAGCCTACATACATATTTTGTAGCTAAAAGAAAGTCAAATCCCACAAGAAATACTAACTTATATTTAATAAGTATGTAAATAAACTAATCTATTATGGCCATGAGGCACATATATATAGATCGTTACTTACATATATAAATATAAAGCATATAATACTTCAGAAAAATGGCAAGGAAACAATTAAGATACATATCTGAAACAATTATGCTAGGAAAACAAAAGCAATAACCACATTCCATCCAACTATAGATACATAACAACCACGCTTACTTGTCCTCATCGCCCACTGGCCTAACCCTGAATCCATAAGGGAAAACTGTGCATCACTCTTTAGCCAATTTCTCTCTGAACAGTTCAAAAAATCATTTTCCTGACAATAGATGTGCTCATAACAACAAACCAATTATTTCTCAACATACTAAGCAGTTTTCTTCCTCCCACATATGTTGGATGTATATCATTTTCCATTTCCTAGGAATTTACATTCCTTTCCCTCCTTGGGAAATTCATAGCTTTACAAATTCCTCATTTTTAGGGGCTGCTAGTGACATAACTCAACTTCTGACACTTAAAAAAATCATATATGAGTTAACTCAACCTGTTCCCCACTCATGGAGTCATAGTTAGCGACTTTTAACCTAGTTGTTCCATATGTTCTCCAACATTAAATTTATTAAAATGTTTGTATCTTACATGTTTCCATGGAAATAGGATGGTTGGCAAGTCAAAGTTTTGTCCAATATTCCCAAAATAATAATTACATACTTCCATAATCTAAAATTATGGAGTTTCCATAAATGGAAAATTATTTTTTAGAACAACAATGTTGAAATAATTTATTTTTGAATAATTCGAAGATATGACACATGGAATCAAGAGATAGTTTACTACTCGTTATGCTCCACAACAAAATTTAGTAGTTGAAAGGAAGAATAGAACCATCTTGAATATGGCTCAAAGTATGTTGAAGGAAAAAAATATTCCAAATAAATATTTGGGTGATGTAGTTGTTTGTTCAGTATATATTATGAATAGGAGTGCAAGTAAGAGTGTAAAGAACCAAGTTCCCAAGGAATCTTGGAGTGGTAAGAATACTAACGTATCCCATTTGAGGATTTTCAAGTGTGTATCTTATCACATGTACCTGCAGAAATGAGAAGAAAGTTGGATGACATAAGTGAAAAATGTGTCTTTGTTGGATATAGTGAGGAGTCTAAATAATATAAACCCTATAATCCCATCACCAAAAAGTATGTTATGAGAATATATGTTGAGTTCAAAGAAGAAGAAGCTTAGGATGGTAGCATTGATAAAATTGTTTTAGAGGGAGCTAAAATATCTCATGAAAATGATGATGGAGATGAGAAGGCCATACAGGATGGAAAGTTGATTCCACAGTCACATACACCTTCAACAAGAAATCATGTAAGACAATCACCAATAGTCAACCCATCACAACTAAGAATTACCAGAACATATGAATGTGATGAGCCATCAGTTCATGGTGGACAACAAATTGGATCAAAGGTAAATGATGAATCAAATACTACTTTAGCTTCATGAAGAAACAAAATTAGAGTTCAGAAGACTAGAAGTGTAAGAGAATTGTATGAGAAAAATGATGAAGTAGATCAAGTTTCCAATATTTCATTAATTGCATATGATCTTATCAATTTTGATGATGTTTTTAAGAAATAAGTTTGGGTAGAAGCTATGAATGAAGAAATTGATGACATTGAAAGGAATAATACTTGGGAACTTGTACATTTACCTAAAGATAAAAAAATTATACGTGTTAAATGGATTTGCAAGACCAATTTAAATGTTGAAGGTGAAGTTGAGAAGCACAAGTAAATGCTTGTAGCCCAGGGGTTCAGTCAACAACAAGATATTGATTATAATGAAACTTTTCTACTTGTATCTAGGCTTGATATAGTAAGAATGGTGTTATCTAGTGTTGCTCATAATAAATGGTGTATGTACGAGATGGATGTAAAATACAAATTTTTAAATGGTTTNAGTCAACAACAAGATATTGATTATAATGAAACTTTTCTACTTGTATCTAGGCTTGATATAGTAAGAATGGTGTTATCTAGTGTTGCTCATAATAAATGGTGTATGTACGAGATGGATGTAAAATACAAATTTTTAAATGGTTTTATGGAAGCAGAGGTTTATGTGAAACAACCTCTAAGATAGAAGATTAATGGACAAGAAGGTAAGGTCTACATGTTAAAGAAAGCATTGTATGGATTGAAACAAGTACCCAGAGTATGGTACAATAGAATTGATGAATACTTGAATAGTGATGTTTTCAACAAGAGTCCAAGTGAGCCAACTCTGTATACAAAGGGAAATTAGGAAGGTAAACTCTTCATTGTATGCTTATATGTTGATGATTTTATTTTCATTGGAATATTTCAATAGATGAGTTTAGGACAACCATAAAAACTAGGTTTGAAATGAGTGATTTAGGAATGATGAAGTATTTTCTAGGCATTGAAGTAAATCAATATAAAGATGGTATTTTTATTTTTGAAAATAAGTATGAAAATGACATATTGAAAAGGTTCATGATGGTGAACCGTAAACTAGCTGTAACACGAATTGAAACTGGAACAAACCTCAATAATAATGATGAGGGGTGATTTGTTGATCTGACTATGTATAAAATACTAGTTCAAAGTCATATGTATTTGACAACAACAAGACCCGATATTATGTATGTTGTAAGTTTGATTTCTAGATTTATGGAGACTATGAAGAGAAACCACTGGAAATATGGGAAAAGGATCCTAAGATATATTACTAGAACAATCAATTATGGTGTTTTGTACACATCAGATTCAGATTTTAAGTTGATTGGATATAGTGATAGTGATTTTGCAGGTAGTGTAGATGACAAAAAAAAAGCATCAGGATATGTGTTTAGACTTGGTTCATGAATTATAGCTTGGGATTCAAAGAAGAAACCCATTGTGACTTTATCATCTGCTGAGGAAGAGTATGTTGTAGCAACAATGATTGCATGTCATACTATGTGGATGAGAAAGATTGTGATTGAGTTGTTGCATGAATAGCAAGAACCAACTCACATTTTCTGTGACAATAAATCAGCCATTTCTCTCTCACATAGTCACGTTTTCCACAATATAACTAAGAATATTGATCCAAAATATCATTTTATTTGAGAGATTATAAACAATGACAAAATTTATGTACAGTTTTGCTAATCTAAAGATCATTTTGCAGAAATTCATAGAAATAACATTGGGGTTTGTCAACTATAATATTGCAGAGTTTTGTTTTTGGGTGAAATGATTAATGGGGAGAATGTCAAAAAATTCATTCCACCGCCCAAAAGACGACTTGTCTGAGATGTTTGAATTTTGAAGAGCTACCACCACCAAAAAATTAATTTCCACCGCCTTGACTGCCTTATTTATTTAATGATCGAAGAATTGTCACTGCCACACCATTTCATTTATGGCTAATCGAATTTCAAAGGGGCAATGAACCATCAATGTTATGGAAAATCAAAATTTGACTCACATGCAATGAAGGGGCAAACTAACCGACTAATTTTATTAGTATATATACATATGTGTAATTTAGATTTTGATATGCACAGATATACACAGAGAAAATTTTGATAGAATGTTCTAAATAGTGTTAACAAGAGATTTTATGCTCTCTTCATTTTTGTTTTTGAGTTTGTAAACTCATGATAATGTTCAATTTTTTTATAGAGCAATTTATTTTGCTATAGCATGGATACTTTTTTTTTTGTTTGAAAACTTCATTTAAATCTTTATGTTGTGTAGTGTTTTGTTGTAGAATCTTATTGAGTTTTTAGTACAAAAGTACTGGGTGGGGTGAATTTAGTATTGCAGGGAATGATTCATTGATGTTATTTTACTGTTGGAATCTGATTTTTTAGTCTTCTATTATAATTCCCATGTTTCTTCTATAACTTTGTTTTGTTGTGAAGTCATTTTACTCTCTCTTAAAATACCTGTTGAAACACCTATTGAAAAGGTTGTTGTAGAATCGATTTGTAGAAACTTTTTTTTGCTGTAATTTTTTTTTTATTTTTTGTTAAAATACGTGCTGAAACACGTTGTTGAAACGCAATTGTAGCTTACTGGTGTTATTACACAGTGTTGAAACTCATGTAATAGATGTTCATTGTTTTCTGAAGCACTCCCCTGCATCCTTCAATTTTACCATTTGAAAGTAATTACCTATTTTCTAATATCCATAGTTCAATATGAAAAAGGAAAGAAAGAATTATAATAAATATACTCTATAGAATCGTAATATCCAAGTTTGGACTAGACAAAAACATAATTCTATCGAATTGTAACATCCATGTTTGGACTAGACCAAAACAAACTTCTATTAGTATCATCATGTTGAAACATATTCAACTTCTTGAGAGTATTTTTAGTATAAAGTAGAACAACAAACATCAAATAAGATAACTTAGCATTATATTGAAACATATTCACCTTCTTCATTGTATTTTTATAACTGGGTAGAAAACAAAACATCTAATATTAAATCAAATAAGGTAAAAACAAACATCTAACATTAAATCAAATAAGGTAGCGAATACTCAAAGATTTCGTATAATAAAGAATATGTTCACGTGTAGGCGTAACTCATTCTAGAATCCAAAATTGAATAATATGTGAAAGGGTAGGTTTCTCAAGAAAGTGGGGTGTTTGTGATAGTCAAATCTGCAATCTCAATCAATTTCAAGGAAGGGGGGGGGTGGGGGAATCTTGTTGAATTCATGTTTTTCCAATCCTGTCCATTTCATGTGCACCGCAACTACGAGGTTACAACAAAATATTAGAATTATAGGGGGATGATCCATAAATCATGATTCACAGAAAACTCCATGACTGATTGGTTTGAATAGTATCCAAAATCAATCAAAATTTCAACATTTAGATTGTAGTTGGAGGCATCAAAACATTCTAAACAAACCATTTACCATAAATTAGAAAGAACAATAAATCACATTATTTACACGAAAAAAGTCATTGTAAAACACATCCATTCATTGATGAGATCTTTCAATCATGGGAGCACCACTCAGGCTTTATATAAATAAGAGTATGTGTTGGCTCCATGGAAGTCATGAAAATGGTATGGTAAATCAGGGTATGATTTGGATGGTCGTCGTCCTGGAAATGGTATGGTGATCTGTACCAAACACATGAATCCCTTACTTTCATAGTAAAAATCATGAATTTGGGATGGAACAACAAATGCTATGGTTGTCACAAAAATGGCGTGCTCGACATTACCAAATACATGAGGTGACAATCATGCATTTGGAATCACTGATACTACCCATAATTAGATCCTCCCGAGTCATGACGACATTGAATTTGTATTAAGTCATCTAATTTTGGCTACAATTAGCCTAATTTTATTTTAACTTTGATCTATGCTCTCGGAAGATTCAACTTAAATAACCATGTTATCTAGTTGAATCCTGTACATTAGGAAAATATTTTGATAATATATTTTTATTATATAAGATTTTTTTAATAACTAAGATTCAATCAGATAACATTTTAAAAATGATTCATCTTGCGGATCTCTCAATCAAATTTTTTGAAGATTAAATTTTTTATCATTTCATTTTAAAATTTTATGATTTAATATTTTCATGTGTTCTAGAGATTGTTATTTTTTTTAATTGAGCCTACTTTATTTTTTCTTGTAACCTAACTCTTAGAATATGATGGATATGCTTGTTTAACCATAGACAATATCACTATTGTCACTCAACCATAGGCCGAAACCACCCCTAAGCACCTTGACCTTGACAGAGAGAAGAATCATGGTAGAAAATCAATATCCAAGAATGGCTAATGCACCAAGAAATAAGTAACCAAAGTTGATCAGAGAGTACAACCCAGAAAGACCAAAACTATAGACTTCAGAACAGGCGGCAACACCTTCTCCAGAACATATGCACAAAACTGCCCAACTGCAGTGTGCACAAGTGTATCTGTTCGATTCTGAGAGTTGTGTGTAAAGTGAAGAATCACCCCCTATATTTACACTGCTTCTACCAGAATCTCAAGGCCGACTTCTCATTCTGGGTACTAATTAATTCATATTAATTATCTCCTTTAGACGAAATCTCTTCAAGGGTTACATTCAATTCTTTTCTTTCTTCCAGAATATTCTAATCTTGTCAAAGGTCACAATGGAGGTTAATACCTCCCGCAACTACCATAATATCAACACTCCCTCCTAGATAGGGAGGTATAAATGATAATGTTCTTGAGCACAAAGATATCATTAAACTAGTAGCATCATTATAGCCACATAGGCTAATTAAGTCATGAGCACTGTCATTATTATCCAACTGGATAATCTCCATGACAAACTGGTACAATGTCAACTGTCATAACACAACTGTGTTTATTCATAGTAGTACACAACTTCTCAAAACATGACACACAATCACAAGCAATGGAACATATCCACCACAATAGCATACATCTACTGTCTGGAAACATGCAGTCTCCATAGTAATCATATCAACTGATATCAACCTACACAGAAACAATGTTATGATATAAACTGAGTCATCTGGGCCATTCTTCTACTCACATCTATGAGATATGAAAGAGCATCTGCCTTAAGAGTAGAACATCAATGATAGGCTATATGGAATATTCTTCTCAAGAAAGGAAGAATAATTGTCCTAATTTCTGAGCATGGACCATTCCTTATCTGAGTCATTCCTTCGATATTAAACAAAGTGCAACCTAGAGAGAATGAGTCTTACCAAATGAATGTCTATCCCTGATTGTTGAACTTGGACCATTCACCTATCTGGGTCATTCCTCCAGCACTAAACAAAGTCAAACCTAAAGAGAATGAATTTTACCTAAGGAATGATTGTTGGGACCATTTCCTAAGGAAACGACTGTCCTATACCAACCTCCAAAATAGATCATTCTTTGAAACTGCTCACAACTGTGAGCTTCAAAAGAATGACTGTCCGACAAGGCAGACCAGTCTTCTTGACCACTACTGAGAGTGACCGTCAAGAAGAGATATTGTCCTAGACCCTTCCCCATGTTAGCCACAAGGGGAATCGTTGTCTATGGTACATAAAAAATATATCAAGCCATTTGCATTACGAAAATGACCATTCGATCTAGACCATTTTCCGAATTGGAAAATCGTTGTCCATCAGAAATCTGAAACCACTTTCCGAACTGGAAAGGAACTGCCCATCCTGGACCATTTTTCAAAGATGAAAATGGTTGTCCATAAATCAAAGACATGTCAGTGCTCCCTCCCAACCTGGAGAGCCATTTCTTCCCTTTGTGCTACGAGATTCATTTCAACGATCCCCAATTTGTCTCAGAAATATGCAAACCTTATTTTGTACAAAGGATTTATAAAGATATATATTGTCCTCTCATCTGCAGGGATATACTGGAGCTTCACTTTTGTTTCCTGGAATTTATCCCGAATAAGGTAGTATTTGACCTCAATGTGTTTTGACCATTCATGAAACACTGGCATTCTGATAGCCTTATACAACTCTGATTGTCACAGTGTATTATGGTCGAATCTGGAACCTGATCAAATAATCAAGGAATCATCTTTCTCAACCATAGTTTTTTTGTACATGCCTCACATGCTGCGATATATTCTTCTTTTGTTGTTCTATGTGCGATAGACTTCTGTTTCCTTCTGCCCCAAGATATCATAGAGGAGTCCAAGATGAAGCACATCCCTGAAGTACTCTTTATGTCTTCTGCACTTCCTACCCAATCTGAATCTATGAATCCATAATGTTGTATATCACTGGATGTGGTATATCTTAAACCATAGTTTAGTGTCCCACGAATATATCTTAGAACATGCTTTGTAGTTGTCCAATGCTCGTCTCTATGTACCACTTGAAGCTGGCTTAGTATGTTCATGGAAAAACAAATGTCTGGTCATGTATTTACCAAATACATCCATGAACCAATCAATTATCGATATAGAGACGAATCTACTGGATCAGAATCATAATATTTTACTTTTCTTATATTTGTGGTCATAGAAGTGTCCATGGATTTACAATCCATCATTCCAAACTTCTGAAGAACCTTTATTGTATACTTTCCTTGTCCAAGGAATACTTCACCATGCTTCTACCATACTTCTAGTCCCAAGTAATAATGCATGAGACCAAGATATTTCATATCAAACTCAGAATCTAGTTCCTTTTTGAACTGGATGACAAGACACTTTTCATCTGTTAGGAATAGATCATTGACATATAGAAGTAGAATCACAGGTGCATTGTTCACAACTTTGTAGTAAAGATTTGGATCTGCATGACTTTTGGAGAAACCAAGTCTCATTGGGTAGTTTTCTATTCTAGCATACCAAGCTCTTAGAGCTTGCTTGAGTCCATATAAATCTTTCTTTAGTCTGTAAACATGAGTGTCTCTGTTAAGCCCTAATATTGGCTCATTACCCCTTAATTGGGGCATATTAGATTAGTAATTTTATTTTATTTATGTCGGCTTTAGGCCATTAGTTGAAATTATACCTCCTTGTCTCCTATATCTACCAAGGAGACATTTTCATTTTGAATCATCTTGTACTTGAACATTTAAGTTGGGTAAAAGGAGGTT
>SNQJ01S0046609.1:59898-77391 GCA_010110895.2 Picea sitchensis | reverse complement strand
TGTGTGTGTGTGTGTGTGTGTTCAATTTTTTTGACCAAGAGACATGCTTGAGAAAGAAAACCATAGATCTATCTAGATATATAAATACATTGTATATGTGTGTGTGTGTGTGTGTGTGTGTATTCAATTTTGTTGACCAAGAGACATGCTTGTGAAAGAAAGACGTTATCTCGCCATGTGTATGGCTTGGTCTTTTCATTATGCATTGTCAATCTCTATAATACTAAGAGTCAAAGCCAAGGAATCTTCATCAGGGGCCCCTCGGAAATTTGTCTTCCTTGTATCAATTGAGTAAGTTTATTTTCTAAATTGGTCTCATTGAGTAAATCTAACGGTTTCGAACTTTGAATAGCTTAGCTCAGATTGGAATATTACACTGCTTGGGTAAGCTCAACTAAACTCCTTTCGGGAGGATAAGATCCTCTTCCTTTGAACATGTATCCTTCTTCCATCCAAGCGACTTTAAGAGATCGAAAGCGTTAGTGACGAAAAGGGGCCAACCCCTCCTTCTCCGAACTGTATGGGGCACTCATTATTTTGACCAAGTGGTCTACGTCAGCTCACTCATTTCATACAAGCTGGAATAGTTGTGAGATAAAATGTGTGAGCTTGATAGGGAGGCTTTCATAACATTATGGTTGCCTTGCTTCTGATTAACCAAATTAAAATCTAAAAATAATATATGATAAAGTCTCAAACCTTTCGCCAATCCACCCAACATCATGTTAAACCTTTAATTTTCAACCAGTTGCATCTTCTTCCATAGATGTAGAAGTCTATTGAAGGGATAGAATTGTGTTTTTAGTTCACACATTTTATACTCAACCATCCTTTAACACATCGGTACTACTTTCCAAGAAATTATGGGATTTTTTCAAGCCATTTGGGGCACAAACAACTTGTTGTTCATGATCTCCAACCATATTAAATGGCATGGTTGTAGCTTTCCTAGGCCATTTTGACTCTTAGATTTTAGTATTCTTGCATAAGTCATTTACCGGACAATTGTTCTAGACCCTAGTTTACCTGGGAACCAATTTAGATCATTTTTCCATGGGTATAAGGGAGTAAACAATTTGTTGTTTTATTTTATTACTTTGTTGGTCAAAAAATCAACGAGCTATTTTTCTCACCCCTTTCCCACAAATACCACCCGTGGGCATTTTTGGCCATCCAAGGAGCTGAGGGAGGACAATACCCAAGTTGGGTGGTTCTAAGAGGGCTTGCACACAAGTCTCTCACCTCTCCTTCCCCTTTCACCGCCTTAGACATCAGGACCATCTGAAGTGTGGGTAGTCTTTGCCTCGTGTTGAGCTACCAAAGAGGCTATAACTGGTTTCATCGCCAGATATGTAGGATCCATCTCAATGAACAAATTTTGATTATAACACATCCTTTTTTTAGTCAATCCACTTGGGAACTTGCAAACCTCTTTTGTTTTGTTGGTATCTCAAGTTTTTACTAAGGATCAATCCCAAATTCGTTGGTGTACCTTCCTAGCGCTTACCCCAATCATTTTCCCCCACCTTTTAACTTAGAAACACAAGACAAGGTCATCAAGCAATTCATTGAATTTATGTGGTAGATGTTATATTCCAGTTTCCTTTGTAAATTCATTGCATTAGAGAGAAATAAATACCATCGAGATTTCTTCTTTCCATACCTTTTCAATATCCGATCCTATATGTTCAACCTCATTTGAACAATTATCAACTTTTATATCTTACTTTTCACTTGGAGAAGAACTGAAACAAACTTCTTTTTTAGTTGGGTTATGTTAACACATTGGCTAAAAGAGTAGGATTGTTGTCGTGATATCTATCTTGTAGCCAAGATACATTACATGATATCCTTGCAAGATGGTAGGGTGGAAACATCCTAAGACTAGGGAAACAATGTTTCCCAAGATTACAAGAAGCCAAAGTTTTCAAAAGAAAGAAATTAGTGAGACACATACATCTGGGAAACCAAAGAAACTCGTTACACATGTCGTACAAGATAAGTGACCATCTTCCTCTTCTCTTGTTCAAAACCTCATACTAAAACAAACACTAGTTAATCCATCGACAATTACAAACCCTCAGGTTATTCCCATAATTGTTCCAACAATTGTTGGTGTTCCTTCAACATTTGTTTCAATGGCAATGCCTTGGAAACTTGGGACCCCTTGGAGGTTGTCTCAACCTTTACACGACACACCTGTAGATGCATCAAATCAAGTTCCTAATTTTAGTGGCATTAGTCCATTGAATGTCGAAGAGAGCATACAAAAATTTATGATGCATTAGCACTCATGGATATAAAAACTCATGATGTCATCCTTAGATTGTTTGTAAGAACCATTGAAGGGGAAGAAACAAGATGGTATCACTTTCTTCCCGATTATAGTATACTTGATTGGGACACTATGGTCCAAGAATTCAAGAAACACTTCTATGGAGTGAATGATGTGGATTCTCTACTCAGATATTTCACAATAATCTCCATTCATGAGGGATAGCCAATTCGTAATTTCAATCAACGCTTTACCTCCACCTTGGGTAGGATCCCAACTACTTTAGAATAGTTTGGAAACAATTTGTTTCATTACTATATGTCCACAAGGAATATGAATGTAAAATACATGTTGAAAGAAAAATCAGTAAACACTTTAGATGTGGCCAAGGCTAGTGCCTTAGAGATTGAGAAAAACATGGAGGAATCCAGTATGATTTCCTCATCTATAGTGCAACCTGTAAGGTCTCCCACAACACCCATCGATCGCACCCACTCCTTGGGAAGATTTGATGACAGAACAGATGAAGAGCACAAGGAAGAAGCGATCGATTGGGCGAACAAAGACATTTGGGTGTGAACACGAGCACTTTGGGCACATGAGGGTGATGTGTGGCACCAAGGGGGCACACACCTTACTTGAATTAGAGTGACTGATGGAGACTTGGGTTGCGTTTGGGCAAGGGCAGGGAAACTTAAGAGCATACCCAAGGAGTGGACGTGTCTTCCCTTAGCAACATGGGTGCATCGGAGAGGTTGGACGGCCCCATCAACACACCCACGAGGAGTCACGACGATCGAAATGAGAGAGCGTACAAGGAAAGGGGTGTGTCGGTCCAAGAGACATGACGATTGATGGGAACACATGCCTAGATGGGATCAATTGGTCCATGGAGGGGCACGACGAGTTGTTTGAGTGTGGGTTCGCAAAGAGGAACGACACACCCAAAAGACATGATGTTTCGCACAAGTGACCCTTGGAGTTCCTTTAAGAACAAGGGTGCACAACCAAAGGAAGGCATAGAAGACTAGAAAGAGATTTTGAGAGAACAAGTATGAGGCAAGTCTGAGGCAACGAACTAAGACAGAGTTTCCAAGATGGAAGAAAAGTATCCAAGAGTGAGACTCTCTAGGAGATTTCCGGGAAGTCTGGAAACACAAGTTTGTTGGAGGCATGTGTGAGGTAGAACCAAAATGTGTGTGAGCTTGGTGAAAGTCTGTGGAAACAAAGGGACAACAAGTTTTCGATTCTGGGCACGTCTGAGGTGCACCATAGGACATTGCAGAGAGAATTGTGACAAAAGGTCTTGGTGTGATGAATTTGTTTATGATTGTCTTGGTGAGGTGAGGGAATTCGTGTGACTATGCCAAATTTTTAAATCAGGTCAGTAGTGCTCATATTGTAATTGTTTTGCAATTAAAAAAACTTATCAAGGTGTTAGGCATGGTTTGTGCCACCCACACTATTTCTATGTTTGTCTTTCATTTATTCCACAATTGTTTTCTTGGTTTCTCATGTTCATGGATGTATACTAATATATGACTAAGTGTTAAACTGTTAACAATTGCCTAAGTATACAAGAGTTGCACTAGAGTAGGAGTGTGACTTGTTGGTAGCCTAGAACAGAGTATGGGTATGCTCTAGGTGAAGAGGCGTAGTCTGGATGAAGTATTCTTGGTGTGCCAAGAAACCAAGTAAGAACCGTCATGGTGTAGCATGACCTCGAGAGGTGAACAATTGCAATATCTGAGCAAGCGTCTTGTGGGGTCATGAAACAACCCCCTTTTAACATGTTTTAACGAGAGGCCTAGGAATGAAGTTGTTAGAAACGATGTTCCTCGATATGAGACTTTGTTGCCCCAAACTTCGAGGATGGAAGAGAGGGAAAGATCTAAAACACTAAAATTATTAATGAACATGAATAATCAAATCCTTTCCTTGAATAGAAAAGTAAATGACTTTCATTTTACTACATCTATGAGGTCAAGGCCTCCTCTTCCTCCTACTCCCAAGCATAATGTTGTTGAAGTGGATTGGTGTCATTTTTGTCAAGATTTTCACAATCTCGAGTATTGTTACTCATAAATGCACCACTTGGAATTATCTAAAGTGGGAAAGGAACCTTTACCTCCAATCAATAACAAACTTACCTCCACTTCTCAGAATGATCAAGTTAACATGCAAGAGGTTATGCCTTATGATGATAACTCTTCCTTTTTTGGAAGCTTTGTTGTGGAAACTATGAATCAAACCTCTAGACCAATTCCACAAGGAGTGGAGGGGGGGAAATTGATCCTAGAAACAATGGTAAAAACAAAGCTATCGTGAGTGGTAGATCACCTTCTCCTCGCAGGAGTAGGGCTCCTTGGGTTCCAAACAAAGATAAATTGCCTAATGAACCAATTCATGTTGGAAATATTGTTTTCATTGATGTCAAAGACAATGGAAGCCTACATATGTCTAAGATAAATATTACAAGCCTACAAATGTCCAATATAAAGATTACAATATGGAGATTGTTGAAAGTATTACTTTTGTATTTTTGATGATAAGTTTGGATACCCCATATTTGAAGGAATTATTACCCTACATACCTAGCTCGAATGGGAACAAAAGTTATATGGTTGGAAATATTATTCTGATACCTTTCCAACGGTATATGACATTCCCTCCAATTCCCTAGGAATGAGAAGATGTGAATTTTTCCGTCTGACAACCTAGCCAGAAAATTGAGGTCGACTCAACCAATATTTACAGGTCGGCCCTGAAAGTGGGGAAAAAATTATTATCAATATAGTATATTTTTAGCCTTTGTAGAGAAACCAAGCAAGAGATCAATTTTAAGGTGCACATAAGTGATCTGAGGTGCACTAAAGGTGCTAGAGTGTCTTTTTGGGATGTAAAGGTGTGCAAGAGAAGTCTAAGGGGTTTTCTTGGGGTATTTCTTGTTCTCAAGGTGCGCTATGAAGGACTGAAGGTATGTGATGTTTTCATGTGCATTTTTTGAGGTTGTGATGTTGTCATCAGTGGATGTTGTTGTCAGTGATTACATTTTGGGAATGGTTCTATGAGGCTTTCTAGAGTTTGAAGAATTGTCTGTGGAATGAAGCATGCAGGTGAAGTCAGAAGTAATCTATGTATGAATATCTTAGATTGGTGTCTACACATATCTTATTAAGTTGGTGTTGAGTTGAGAGGATTGGTTTCTCCAGTAGGTTGGTGCCTACATATTTTTGAGTTGGTGCTCAGTTGAGCATATATGTGTCTCCAATAGGTTGGTGCATACATCTTGTTGAGTTGGTGATCAGTTAAGGATATTGGTGTCTCCAGTATTTGGTGTTGACATTTTACTTATGCAGTTAGCAGTTACAATTCTTATTTATTATTACAATCATTTAGCATATTAACTGCATATATAAGATCATTGAAAGAGAGGCAATCACAAAAACAAGATAGACACAAATATTATCCCGGGAAACCCTCTAGGGGAAGAAAACCCAGCAAACTTCCTCAATATAGATTAGCCAACCAAGAACAATGCTTCTCTCCAAGAAAGAACTAACAAAGCAAAAGATCCTCCTCTACTCCTCCACTAGGAAAGAGTAGCGCACCACTTGACCAAGATGTATCCAAGAGATAGACCAAAAACCCTCATCTACGTCACACCTAGTTGCAATAGCTTCTCCTCCAAGACTTGCGCACTTTTCCTCTTGACTATAGAGCTTATGAGTGAGTGTTCAAGTGAGGTTCTAGCCTCCTTTATAAATAATAGTCTGGCCTCCCTTAATTAGCTCTGGGTCAACCTATCACTTTACCTTCTTAATTTACATTTAATTGTCAAGGCACAAAAGGGACGACTTTTACAAAGGCGCAATAGGGTCGTCTTAATAAATATAATATAATAACATTATTTAGGGTTTGTCTTGGTCAAATACAATAAGGATATCTTTCGAAGCTACTCAATCTTCAACACTCCCTCTTATCAAGGAAGTTAGTCTTCTTGTCACAGTCATCATTACTGCTTCTGTGCTTCTGCATACTTGGTCGTTGTCTTGTTTTCAATCATGGATCTATATATCATAGGAAGTTTTGCACTTTCACTGGAATAACGTACCAACCTGCGTTGGGGTTACCAACCTACGTTGGGGTAACAGACCAGCCTGTGTTGGGGTTACCAACCTGCGTTGGGGTAGCATACCAGGTTGCGTTGGGGTAGCATACCAGCCTGCGTTGGGGTTACCAACCTGCGTTGGGGTAGCGTACCATCCTGCATTAGGGTAGCATACCATCCTGTGTTGGGGTTACCAGCCTGCATTGGTGTAGCGTACCAACCTGTTTTGGGGTTACCAACCTGTGTTGGGGTAGCGTACCAGCCTCCATTGGGGTCACCAACCTGTGTTGGGGTAGCGTACCAGCCTCCATTGGGGTTACCAACCTGCATTGGGGTAGTGTATCAACCTGCGTTGGGGTTACCAACCTGTGTTGGGTTAGCATACCATCCTGAGTTGGGGTTACCATCTTGCATTGGGGTAGCGTACCACCTTGTGTTGGGGTAACATACCATCCTGCGTTGGGTTTACCAACCTATGTTCGGGTAGCGTACCAACCTGCGTTGGGGTTACCAACCTGTGTTGGGGTAGCATACCATCATGCATTGGGGTTACGAACCTATGTTGGGGTATATTTTCTCCACTGAGGATCTCATCACTTCCCGCTACTGGGGATGTAACACCCCCGACCACCCAGGTCGAGCCATGCTACTCCATTGAACCACTCTTTCTAAGTTCTGATACTAATTTTGTAGCATACCCAGCCATAGACCCGTTGGGCTATGCCCCACAGATCTCTTGTGGAACATCATACATATAAAACTTAATAGACAATTACATTATGTGAATACACAAATTTATTCGAAAATAGAAGTAAGCCTATACATACAACCTATATAGGAAAAACTCATAAATATAGACATGTACAAATACACAACATGCAAATGAACACATAAATGGTACTTATTTTTTTATAGAATACCACTAACTATGTGCAGACCTTCCACGGACCTCCCAACCTTAGACCACGTTGCTCATCACTCTCACCAGTGGGTCACCCCCGAGATGGGACTAAACTCCACCTGGGTAAAGGGATCTCTAGGTTAGGCTGAGACAACTGGAAGTTGCACAGTCAATAGGAAGGATTTCGTCCCAGGAACCAATTCATACTAACAACCTACAACCTCTCATTCCCCACATGTTTGTCCCACCCCAGGAAGTGTGCCCCTTCTCTTCTCAACATTCCAGGGCTTCAACAATAGGTTGGACATGAATTCTCAGAGCACTATAGTTGTTGTTGGGATCCCTATGGGAAAATCACTTTCCCAACAACCTCTCTCGCCTGGAGAGAGTTGATTATAGGCCTGACAACCTGCTTCTTCAGTCCACGGGCCTGAAAACCCACCTCTTTGAACGACAGGCCTGACAACCTGCTTCGTAGTGCATCTCCTTAGTCAATTATGTAATGGTGATGGAAGCAACAAAGCTCGGGTATAGAATAGATTATGGCAACAAGCCACACTTAGTCAAGGAACTGTGTGGGTAGAAACAACAGTCCATCAAGGCACGATATAGGCTCGGGTAAAGTACAAGTGCATTGTGCTTCACAGATAAGGTACGAAATAGCTCAAGGTGCCTGCATGTTTCATAGGTGCGTGAGTAATGCAGAGGTCGATGATGGAGAGGAGGGCTCAGTGCGTAAGTGAATGGGGAAAGATGGGAAAACAGACTATTTTCCTCCATCTATATTTGCATGCACCCTGATTGACACATTGCTCTCCTAGAGCTCGTTTCTCTCCACTTGGGATTCATTCCCTTTCCATAAGAACTTAGGATAAAATAATTATTTGTGCCATAATCTTTAGGAATAATATTATAATATTCCTTTGGCAATAAGCCTTCTAGATTAGCCCCCTTTCTAGGCTCTTAGCCCATCCCTTTCCCTTCCTAGTGGAGCTTAGGCCCCCATACTCTTTTATTGTGGTCGGTCTACACGTAACGATGTATTTATATTAATGATATGAGTGTTTACATATACAAAAATAGGCTCACTGGCCTTAAGCATATAGGCTCTCCAGCTTAATCATCACATAAGCCTCCTAGCTTATAATCACTTGGCTCACCAGCATATAAAATATGTTTACAATTCAGTTGGGGCTCAGCCTTGGGGTATTACAATCCCCTCCCCTTATTTAGGCATTGTCCTCAGTGCATCTTATTTACATATTACATCAAGATTTTCAAAAATATGTGGGTATTCTACCAGCATAGCATCTTCATGCTCCCAAGTTGAATCCTCAGGATCATACCATGTCCATTGGACCTCTACTAGCTCTATGGCTCGATTATGGAGCCACTTGATCTTTTGATCCAGCATGCACACCGGATGCACTTGAAAAGTGCCTTCTTTCTCCACCATAATCACATTCCAATCAATAACATGATTAGCATTAGGTATATCCTTCTTGAGAAATGATACATGGAATACATTATGAATAGACATAGATGCAAGTAATGCAAGCATATAAGGTACAGGTCCAATCCTCTCTAGGATTTCAAATGGCCCACAATAACGAGCTGCCAACTTGGAACAGTTTCCTAACTTTAGGGAACTTTATCGTCCCTCACTTTCAGGAATACATGATCACCCACACATAGATCCCTGTGAATTTTACCCTTATCAACATAGTTTTTCTGCCTGTCTTGAGTAGTCTTTAAATTCTTCCTTATTTTTGACATCTTCTCTTCCATTTCCCTGAGAAACTCTGGCCCAACTATTGATATATCTACTAGGTTGTCCCAACTTACTGGTGTGTTGCACTTTCTACCATAAAGTGTCTCAAATGGGCTCATCTTTAGATATGCTTGGTACCCATTGTTGTAAGCAAACTCTACCAAGTGTAGCTAGTCTTCCCATTTTGATCATTTATCCATCACATACATCCTCAACATATCTTCAATCACTTGGTTCACCCTCTCTGTTTTCCCATCATATTCTAGATGATAAGTTGTGCTAAAATTCAGATTTGTTCCAAATCCTTTAAACAATCCTTTCTAGAACTTTGAGGTAAACTTTGGGTCTCTATCAGACACAATTTTCTTGGGAATACCATGCAATCGAGCTACTTCCCTCATATAAATATCAACAACATCGGTTGCCTTGTGAGTAAGCTTCATCGGAATGAAATGGGCAGCTTTGGTAAGCTTGTCCACCACTACCATGATTGAATCATGTTGCTTGTTTGTTCTGGGTAGATTGGTGATGAAGTCCATTGTCACTACTTCCCACTTCCACTCAGGAATGGGTAATGGCTACAACAAACCAATTGGGTGCCTATGCTCAGTCTTGACCTTTTGACACTCCCAACATTTGGTAATAAACTCAACAACTTCCTTCTTCATGCCTGACCAATAATATTGGCTCTTGACAACTGCAATAGTTTGTTGATACCCTGGGTGTCCAACATAGGGTACATTATGCATTTCTTTCAATATCGGACTTTTCAATTCTTGGGAATTTGGCACATAAATTATGCCTTTGTAACTAATAACTTCATCATCTCCCAACTTGTATTCATCGACTTTCTGCTTCAAATTGCCTTGTTGTAATTTTGTTATTATTCCCATGTACTACAAATCTGACTTTGCAGCCTCTAAGATTTTTTCCTTCAAATTTGTTTGGTACATGCCTAATGGTTGTAGCATGCAACTCATGCACTCTCCTGCTAAGTGCATCATCCACCTTCTTCTCTTTCCCTTTGATATTTTTTAT
Source organism: Picea sitchensis (assembly GCA_010110895.2). NCBI lineage: Eukaryota > Viridiplantae > Streptophyta > Pinopsida > Pinales > Pinaceae > Picea > Picea sitchensis. Next base: position 67,295 of record SNQJ01S0046609.1, on the reverse strand, counting down.
ATCAAATTCATGCTCATTGAGAAATTCCAACCATCTACTCTGCCTGGCATTTAAAGTTGGTTGATCAAATAAATATTTCATACCATTATGGTCTATCCTCAACTCAAACATTTTTCCCATGAGGTAGTGTCTCCACTTCTTTAAGGCATGCACTATGGCTGCCAACTCCAAATATCCATGTCTAGCGTCCTCTCAATCTGCTTTACCAAATGGGGAGACACATACTGAGAGTCAACGCACTAGCAGGACTTTCCCCGAATGAACTTCACTCGAATATGAGAATGGTTATGAGCGAAGCGATTTCGCACAATATCACAAGGCTCGAATCCCAAGCACGAAGTGTTCTTAGTTTTCTCAGTCCATCCCTAATGGTGATAGGGATCTAAGGCATAGTTGGCTCAATGAAACTAGACTAAATATCCATTAGTTGTGGATCTTGAAGAAGAGGGATTGCTTTGAAATTCGAGTTACTTTAAGTTCGATGTTTTTCTATTATATTGGTAGAGGTGGTTTCATTACTAAATGGGCATACACATTTTGTTGCGTGTTCTAAATGATGGTTGAATGATTCGAATATCCAATATCTCTGCTTTTCCGAATCATCCTGATCTTGGTGGGGCTATGGGACATGGAATTTACTCACCCCTTTCATCACTGAGTCCTACTATGTCCACGAAGTATACTAGGTATGGGTTTGTGTCAACTAATTAGTTGGTTCCTTTTGTCCTGTGCTCCACATTTAAGGGATTAAACAGTGAGTTGTCCACCTGAGCTCTATGTTTCCCAGGGATTCGGGTACGAAGGGAAATAGATAAATCCACTGCTTAGAATAGAGCTATGGTTGGACCTTCACAAAGTGAGTGACTAGTTATGAGGCCTCATATTTCTTAGTTGGTTCGGGGTGAGTCCCATGCTATCTCATTCTACACCTCTATTTCCCCTCTATGCTATCGGGTGGCACCGGAAACTTCAAAATGAGTGGCATAATGCCTTTCATATTCCTTCAATTTCCTTGATTCATAGCATACAACAAACCCATTTTGACTGAGGACTCCACCAAGTCCTTCTTTCCATGCATATGTACATACCATGAAATCTTCATTCGGATCAGCAATCCTTAGAATTGGAGAACTGTTTAATAATTGTTTCAAGTGCTAGAAGCTCTTTTCACACTCCAATGACCATTGGAACTTCACTCCCTTCTTTTGCAAGGAAGTAATTAGGTGTGCAATCTTTGAGAATCCTACAATAAATCTTATGTAGTAGCCAGCGAGACCCATGAAGGATATGACTTCTCTCACATTACTAGGTGTTGACCATCCTCTAATGGCCTCAATATTTTCAGGATCCACTATGATCCCTTCCTCAGATATGATATGCCCCAAATAATGAATTTGGTTATGATAAAATGAGCACTTGCTCAATTTGACATACAATTGATTCTCTCTTAACACTTGTAATACCATCTTCAAGTGTTGCTCATGTTCCTCTTCCGACTTGGAATATATAAGAATGTCATCCAAAAAGACAATGACAAACGTATCTAAGTATTTTTTGAACACACCATTCATTAGACACATGAAGATAGTTGGTGCATTTGATAATCCAAATGGCATCACTGTGAACTCATAATGGTCATACCTTGTTCTGATAGCAGTCTTGATGATGTCTTCATCTTTAATTCTTACATGATGATAACCTAATTTGAGATCAATCTTTGAGAATATTTTTGAATTATTCAACTGATCGAAGAGGTCATCGATCATTGGCAAAGGATACTTATGCTTTACAGTCTCAGTGTCCCATCCTTCTTCTTCACAAATACAATTGGGGCACCCCAAGGTGACACACTTGGGCCTATATACCCCTTCTTCAGAAGCTCTTCAAGCTACATTTTCACTCCTTCAGTTCTGGTGTACTCATCCTGTAGGGAGTCCTGGATACTGGAGTTGCTCCAAGCATCAGATTTATGGAAAAATCAATGTCTCTTTTAGGGGGTAATCCGGGTATTTCTTTATGTTAAGAACCAAATATCAATATAGCATAGAAAAACCTCATAAAAAGTAATCAATGCATTGAAAAAGAGATAATTTCAAATAATAAGCCTCTTCGAGGGGGCAACCTCCTTTTACCCCATTTAAATGTTCAAGTACAAGATGATTCAAAATGAAAATGTCTCCTTGGTATATATAGGAGACTAGGAGGTATAATTACAACTAATGGCCTAAANAAAAAGAGATGAACTGGGTAAATGGTGGGTTGGTCCAATAAGTATAGAATAGGGTTATGTTCGGTAATAGGTAATAGAATAAGGCGGCTTGCTCCAACCACTGCCGGAGATTCCAAGAAATCGGTAGTAGCAATCGTAGGGCCATAAAAAAACTTCCCTTATCGAATCTGTATACCAAATCTGCGGATTACCCACCTAGTGGAAATGAGGATAAGTTATAGATGCTCTTCCTAACGAGATAGTGCATAACACTGTAATAATTGAATAAACTAGAACTTCTTTCTCTTCGTACCAACCCTATATTATCTCTCTCGACGAAGCAGAGCGATCAAGATTTCAATTTCGAGAGCGATCGAGAGAAAGCAAGAAGACCTATTCGGATTTCTTTCGGGCTGGGAACATGATTAATCGATGTGAATCTAGCTTCGTGGGAATCTTCGCATTCACCTTACTTCGCTTTTCATAAGGTGGGAAAGGCCGGGGATACCACTTACCTTTTTCGGTTCCGCATAAACCCCTTTTGTCTTAGTGAGCCTATCGACCCGACCGTAGTTGTGGATTTTGTTTTTATATAGTCATCAGGTTCTCGGAGGAAAAGAGTTTCTCCAGGTTTGGGTGTCCACTCAATCTTGTGAGTTATAATGCTTAAGCTTTAAGATCCATTGGTTTGGTTGCTTTCTGTGATAAGTACAATATCATCTTGGCTCACTCTTATAATTATTACCTATAAGGAAATGCCCAGGCAGAGTCTTCCAGTCAAAATTGAATGAGAATTCTCAAAAAGACTATAGCTTAGAATAAAAGAGCTTGGGATTCCCAGTGAAGGTATGCCCTGTGGAATTACCAAGTATGTACTAAGAGGGCCATTGGGAAATATCCTTATTAGCTAATATATGGAACATATGTCATTCTTGCATTCCAGCTCGAGTTTTTAGTAATGAAGTTGTTAATGGTGAATATATAAAACTCGTTAATACGTATATAACTCTCTATTCTCTTAAAGGTTAAGAACCCACCTGCCCTGCCTTTTCTCTCTCAGCACTGCCGACTCCGAATCATGCAACTGCGCCCTACGGGTTGGGGGGAAGAAATAGACTTTCTAAGGCGAATCAGCAATGCCGGTAATCCACCAGTTCTGGCCGTTTCAAGTGATCGATGGGGAGCGGTTCAATGCCGGATTCTCAATGGATGGGTATCGGGCCGGAATATCGGAAAGATACGCTCACCTTACTTTCTTCTTCAAGAACGCAAGCTAGTGTCGTCAGCTCGTGTCGATGTCTGCTCCCTACTCAATCCTAACGAGGTGTCGCTGGTTCTGGGACCCCCTCTAAGAGTGCCCACCGGAGTGGGTGGGCTTGCTTCCCTCTTACTGATAAGTAAGGCGGCGCACCTCTGAAGTGCTCGCGCGTGTTTCCCATACCCAGTTATCAATCTAGCTCACCTGTCGCTAAGGAACTGCTTTAGGGCTGCTTTCGGGCCGACTTACTTAGATAGTTCTAGTGGCTCGATACACGGATAGTATCCTCTCTACCGCTTTCAGGCTGGAACAATATAAGGATAAGGAGAAGTGACACAACACCATAGAAACGGCAATGCTGCTGGTCATTATAGATGGTTTGATGCTTTAGCATATTGTACCCGAAAAAATAGTAGTTTGAGCCTATTCAATAGAAAGTTGAAGCCTATTCAATCGATTCAATGGCCAAGAAAATAACAACCCAATATTGCGTGGGTTCAGAAGGCATGCATATACATTGCATCAAAGTGAAGGGGGTTCAGCCCCAGAAGTGAGTAGGCATCCCAATTACCTTCAAGTGGGTAGATCTATCTAAGGATCCGAAGAAACATTGTAGTGTAGTAGCTGGGGAAGAGTAAGATAAATGGTCCCTGAACTAGAAGAGCCGCTTGAATTGGTGTCGGGGAAACTAATCTCATTTCGATCAATGGGTCGTCTAATGGGATGGGATTGGGCTTAGCTTAGCGTGCGTGACCGGTGGGCGATGGAAGGGCCTAGAATGGCCTCTGAGGTGTTGTTTGTCATGAAGCCAAGGCCAAATCTAAGCCAAGGGTGGCGAAAGTGGTAAGTGGTAAGTGTAGGGGCAAGCAGGGACACCCTCCAGATTCCTCTCAAGGCCAATTCGAAGTTATATGGGGGAGTTATGTCTTCTCCTTATGACCTTACTTACTTACTTCTTTTCCTGGCTGGCCTAGTTACCGAAAGCCAAGGCCAAGCCAAGAAGTAAATAGTTGTTGAAGTTGGGTAGGCTACTAATTACTTTTCGTGCCACACGGATCTAAAAAGATAGATAAAGACCTTATAGATAGATGGATAGATGATCGAACTATTAGATCACTCTGGCGAACGAATATTACGTAGATAAGAAAGAGAATTCGATAGATAGTTCTATCTTCTCTCTCTCTATAGAAATTATATCTATATAGGATGCTATTTTCTTTCACCCATAAAAGAGATATTATCCAACCAACCCACCAACCAAAATAAGCGATCCTTCCGGCCAGCAGCTTCAGGTCAATTCTTGATGGAAAACATAGTTTGAGGTGGGGCGGTCCAAAGGACGACAGACAACACGTATTCATTCCCTATCGGGTTTTGGTAAATAGAAACCTTTTATATGGTCATTTTCGCGTGCTGGAAACTCTATTTTGACCTGATATGATANGCTTCCCTCGACCTATGTAAGGAAGGATTGTGTGTGGTGCTCGACTTCGCCATTAATATTCTCCAGTCCAGCGAGCTTAATTATATAATGAACTTAACAACTTCACTCATCCGAAAGACTCGTTCATTCATCGGACTCGACCGGCATTAACGTCAGGAGATCGAGGGAGAGGGAGAGGACATTTATGCGCTCGCTCGATAGGGAGATAGATCTCGACCTACCTATCAATAGGGAGAGCACTCAACCGACATCTCTCGGTTGAGGGAGAGGGTTCGACCTCCTGACGTCGGTCCCTATCATATAGGTTGTTAATTATAAGTAACACGGGTAATTAATTATAATAGATAAGTCTACTGGGGAGAATCGATGAAGCTAGCTATTAGGTTCGATCCATGTTGGTTCAATCTATGTTGGGTTCTTTCTCGTGACTCGGTCGGACTGGTTATCGTTGGGGCTGTCGTAAGCTCGCCTTCCTAGAGTAGGTTCTCGTTCCAGCTGTCGGAATGAATAGAAATGCTCGGGTCGATCTCCTTCCTGCCACTCTGTATGCTTCACCCTGTTGCCCTTATATAATATATGCGATTATGCTAGCCAGCCTGGAAGGTGAGAGAAATAACATATCCAAATCCAAAGACTTTCTTTCTCTCTGTTCTATTTCTATCTGATCCAAGGAACCTCGTCCCTGGCCGCCCCCTTCTATTCTTTGTAGGACTTGGTGTCATACATAAGGGTTGGGAGAACCTGACCCAGCACACCTTATGCAAAGAATTGGTTGGTTTTAAATAGGCGCGTAGACGAACCATATCCCCCGATGAAGAAATCCCCCTTCTATGTAGGTAGGACCTGCACCGGGGACAGGACTTATACTATGGCTCGAACCTCCCCCATCCCCCTTCCTCATAGGACCTGGATTAATGCGGAATCTTGTCCGCACGCAAAAGAACAACTGTTGGCGAACGTCAAAACCGATCCGGAGCCGGAACTCATGTCGAACCGGACTCGGAACATCGATAAGCGACTTGGGGACCGGTTCAGTAGACTGTGATTGGGGCTCCGCCGGCCGGACTAATTCCCCCCCCCGGTAAATCGGAGTGAGGTTTATACTTTCTCAATCAGTGAGTCATTCAAAGGGTCGTTAAGGGAATCGCTTCATTAATGTTATAATTTAGCCCAGTGCCACACACCTAAAGTTTGCTTAAATGTGAAGGGAGGCTCAGACTGTGTTACCCTTGAGGGCGGGCCAGTCCTTACCTTGCCCCATTGAGTTTAGATCTCAATCCAATCTCCTTGATAAATTACCAATTCCCCAAAGGCATAAATAAAGGAGGAGGAAGGGAGGCGCGTATCTAATGTAATAATTGCTTGTCATTTCCCACCTAGATATTTCATAGATGGGGAGGAGGCTCCGGCTCCTACTATTGACTTTTTTGTTGTCTATTTGATTCCACATCCATGAAGGACAAAGTCGTCGGAAGCTATCGGCAAGGTTTTCGACCATTCATTTCATGAGGAGAGACATCCATTAAATAACCCCAATAAAGTCCCGCTTGATTACCCCAATCAATGTCCTTATAAACAAACCGAAAAAAGAGTACCTTGATGGGTCAAGACACCTTTACGGTTGTCAAGTGATGTTCAATCGAAGAAAAATGGACATTGAAGCCACATAAGGAAAAGACTTACTTATATATTAATTGGACTAACAAGACTATCCCATACCATAGCTGGAGTAATTAGACTGAAAGGACAGGGAGTTATACGTAACCTTTCATAGCTGGATTAATTGGACTGAAAGGGCCTTTAATCGAACTCTGAATCCTAACCTAAAGGGCTTTATTCCTAGCTAACAAGGCTTTCTTTCTTTCTTTCTTGGTGGAGTGGAACTGTGGTGTTGAAGTGTTTTTATCTCTTGCTGATGAAGGAAGGGGGTTACGGTCAAGTTGATAAAGGGTAATAGTAGAGTCGATCAAGGGTAACGGTGTGGGTAAGAGATCGAACCATCCCCGGCGTGGGTAAGAGCTATGGCGAATGGCAATTCAATGGCGTAAGAGCAAGAGCGATCAATCCAGCAAGAGCTATGGGCAATCGACTGCGCAAGCAAGAGCTACGGGCAATCGATCAATCCACGTAAGAGCAAGTTCAAACCAACGCACCATCTTCCAAAAATGTGATTCTAAAACATGAGCAATAAACTCATATATAATAAATATGTATCGAACGCGAATCGAAAGGTCTTCGGACCTGGAGATAGAACATGTGGATCCCTCCCTGGGGCTATCATTTGTCACAGGGAGCAATCGGGTGGTATACTGTCAAACCGACCGACCGACTCAGTACACCTTCACCAATTACAGCAACCGACCCACCAACAAGGCAGGTGTTGCGTGCTTGACCGATATCACATATTATCTCTTGCCCACATTAGAAGAGCAGCCGGATCCAATAGCAGCTGGCCTCACTTCACTGTACTAGCAGCTGACATATTT
>SNQJ01S0046609.1:33621-59888 GCA_010110895.2 Picea sitchensis | reverse complement strand
CATGTCTTCCACTGTTTCATCTTGTTGTACATTGTGAACAACTCTCACCTTGTCACTTATGTGTAGACAATCTCTATACATATGGTCTCCTTTAAAACCCCAACATTAAATAAGTGGTTGCCTTAGTCTTTTCCCACCTGTCTCAAAGACTCTAGGCTCTCTAGAAGATGGTTGTCCTTGAGGACTGTTTATGGAGAATGGTGGCTTGATCCCCTTCTTCCTTTGTTCCATCTTGAATTTATTCTTGTCTTCCCAAAATTTTTGGAAAGTAAGCTTTCCTATATGTTGTTCATATAGGCTTGGCTCACCTTATGGTCTCTTCCAATGTTTTGGGATCATCACATTAAATCTTGTCACTGATGAAAGATGTCAGCCCACTCAAATATCTTTGAATCTTTATTGTATCATCCTTGATGAAAGATACATACTTCAACAATTCCAAAAACCTTCTTTCATACTCATCAATGAACATACTTCCAAGCTTGAGTTCAAAGAACTCCTTCATTTTCTTGTCATAATATCTCTAAGTCGAGTATTTCTCTTCAAAATACTTCTTGAATTCACACCAAGTAATATTTTTTCTCTTTGATGTGTTGCACCTGCACAAGTTGATCCCACCACATGGATGTCTTTCCCTTGAGTTGATAGATAGCAATTCTTCCTTCTGCATGATAAGAATAATTATGCAATTGAAAATATTTTCTCATTCCTAACAACCATGTCTCGGCATATTCATCATTCTTGTGCTCACCATCAAAAGTAAAAGGTTTGATCTTGTTCATTTATCTTCGCAGTTCATCCACCCCAGACCTCTTATGATGCTTCCTAACAGGAGATGGACTTAAGTTGATATGTGCTCTTCTATTGGAATGCCTTTGGGAGTGATGGTGATGTCTTCTAACACTCCTTGATCTTTCTTTCTCCTCGGGAGACCTATGGCTTCCTGATTTGCTTGAGCCATTCTCCTTATCCAATTTCTTTTCAATTTTTTCCAGGCTCTGCATTAAATTCATGTTGAATTCTTCTTGCTTCTCTTTGGCTTTCATAATCCTTTCATTATCATCCTTTTGACTTTGGACATCTTTATGCAAATTTCTAATGGTCTCTACCATATTCATGTTATCATCCTTTCCTTCTTCGTGTCCATTGGGGTTTGTTCCTTCCATACCCAAATGGACATCCATTCCTATGATCCCATCTTCCTGGTTGTAAGCCCCCTGTGTATCATCCATCTCTCTGCAGTCTGTGTTGATTCTGATATGACTTAATTTTTGTTAATTCTACAAAATGTGCAGCCAACAGAACTTTGTCAGGCTAACTGTCTCAACAATTCAATGAAATTATGAATCATTTTGGTTCAATAATATATCAGATTTATTTCTTCTGATTTTCTGACAAATTGACTGATCAACTCAATTTTTTGGGGGAACAGTTATGTTATGTTGTTCCAGATCTTTCCAATGACTTCTCCCTTTCTCAATTCTGAGTTTTGAGCAAGAAGTTATGGATATTTGAACAATTGTCCTTCCTGGAATGTAATCTTTGTACAATTTTTATTCTTCTTCAGAGACGAATTGACTCTTGGACACATGTTGGACCCGTGTTGGATCCTCTTGTAAAGTACACAAGCCTTTTTTAGTTCTTTAGTCACAAGTCTGTGCAACTCGAAACCCCACAGATTCCTTCTTCTAGCCCCCTGTTGTCTTTGAAAACATCAATAGAGGCACTATCCCCCTTTTATTTCGAATGAAGTCACATAGGACCAAGGCTATGACCAAGCGCTTAACTGTTGTGCGCTTTTCCGGAGCTTCGGGACTTCGGGCTTCAGGGGTATCTCCTCCATCACACTTCATTTTCCCCAAATGTCGAACTAGCGAAGTTCTAAACAGACCTTTCTTCAGAGATTCGGACCTTTGGGGCTCCGACACGTCTAAACCTTCCATGGTTAACTTAATTCTATTGTCATCATTATGGTGGTGACACATGGCCCCCCTGACGAGCAACACATGTCAGGTCACAATTGGTACATAAGGCATGTCAAAGGTACAAAATAAAGTGACATGTGGCAGAATTAGAGTAGGTCCATGTCACCCTAGGTGACATCATCATGCCATGTCACATTGGCGCTTTGGAACTTCGGCACTTCGGGCTTTGAAAGTTTTTACATCCACAAATTTGTTAACTCTTGAATGTCGACTTGCCAAACAATTTGTTCCCAGAGCTTTGGGCCTTCAGGGCTCCAGGACTTCGGAGATTTCTTCTCAGTACCACACAACACATCTCTCGAACTATCAAACTTCCAAACACGTCCACATCACCCTAGGTGACGTCATCATGTTGCATCACTCCAACACTCTGAGACTTATGAACTTTGGGACTTTGGAGAGTTCTGCACCAGAGCACATCACAACAACTGAACGTCGAACTTCTGAACTCCCAAACAATGTTCTTCGAAGCTTCGAAACTTCGAAACTTCGAGCTTCGGGGTTCCTCCAACTCCACACTTTGTTCCTTCCGAACGTCGAATTGGTGAACTCCTGGAGTCTTCGTCAACAACCATGCACCAAAGGGGGTGCTACGTAGCATAAATTAAGGAGCGGATACATGGCCCTATCTGACGGGTGACACATGTCATATACTAATGGCACGAATGGTCTTTGAAAAGCATGGAACACAATGACATGTGGAAAGTATCAAGTGTGTCCACGTCAGCCTAGGTGACATCAACAGGCCACGTCACTACGGTGCTTCATGACTTGGGAACTTCGGGACTTAGGAACTTTAGAGTTTTTTCCACAACATCTTGCAAAACTCTCAAACGTCGAACTTCTGAACAGGCTAATCTGTGGACATGCGTCTTCGATTAAGGAACGGTCTAGATTGGTTCCAGAATTTGAAACTTTGGAAAACTCATCCTTCCGCGCAACCACAAACAAATTTTCCCAGAGTGTCTAACTATCGAACCACTCGGGGAATCCAACAGTCTGCCTTCTCCAAAGTGATCCACGGTGTAGAACCACTCCAGGACTTTGGAGCTTCAGGACTTCGAGACTCCGGGAGACTTCTCCACACTACACCACAAATTTCCTAAATGTTGAACTCCAGAATACTTGCTAATATGCAGACATGTGTCCTCAAACATGACCTATCCAAATTAACTCCTAAGTTCGAGACTTTGGGAGATTTCCCTCCTGACATCTTGAGGACTCGCTTCTCCCCGAGTGTCGAACCTCCGAACTACCGTGAGATCTATAGCTCACATACGCTCGYGCACAGATTTGACGACTGTGAGGGAACTGTCTTCTCCTGATCAGATCTAACGACCCAAAATTAAACTTTGTGGCCCAAAACCACTGTTGTTGTGGTTTCCCTCCTATGTTGGATTTTTCGAACCGCTACACCTTCTGATATTTCATACATAGTAAAGGTGCTCCTAGAACCCTCTTGGCACTCATGGACGTTCGAAAACTCCAATTTTGTCCATTTCGACAACAATTCCCTCTTAAAATTTTACTTAAATTTCCACTTACACAACCCATCCAAGCTCAGTGTTGAAAACTAGGGCTCTAATACCATATTGTAACACCCCCAGCCACGCAGGCCAGGCCGTACTACTCCGTAGAACCAATATTTCTAAGTTATGATGCTAATATTGTAGCATACCCAGTCATAGACTTGGTTGGCTATGCCCCACAGAACTCTTGTGGAACATCATACATATAAAACTTAACAGACAATTACATTTTGCGAATACACAAATTAATGTGGAAATAGAAGGAAGCCTATACATACAACATATACAAGAAAAACTCATAAATATAGACATGTACAAATACATGGCATGCAAACAAATACATAAATGGTACTTATCTTTTTATAAAATAACACCAACTGCATGTAGACCTTCCACGAACCTCCCAGCCTTAAACCACGTTGTTCATCACTCTCAATAGTGGGTCACCCTCGAGCTGGGACTAAACTCCACCCGGGTAAAGGGATTTCTAGGCTAGACTGAGACAACTAGAAGTTGCACAGTCAATAGGAAGGATTTCATCCCAGGATCCAACTCACACTAATAGCCTACAACCTCTCATTCCCCACATGATTGTCCCACCCCAGGAAGTGTTCCCCTTCTCTGCTCAACGGTCCTTTGGCTGCCCCACTTCCCTTCTAGGGATTCAACAACAAGTCGGATATGAATTCTTAGAGCACTATAGCTTTCGTTGAGCTCCCTTTGGGAAAATCACTTCCCCAACAACCTCTCTCACCTAGAGAGAGTTGCTTACAGGCCTGACAACCTGCTTCTTCAGTCCATGGGCCTGACAACCCACCTCTTTGAACCATAAGCCTAACAACCTGCTTCTTAGTCCAGCTCCTTAGTCAATTATGTAAGGGTGAAGGTAGTGACAAAGCTCAGGTATAGAATAGATGATGGCAACAAGCCACACTCAGTCAAGGAACTATGTGGGTAGCAACAGTAGTTTGTCAAGGCACAGTACAGGATCAGGTAAAGTACAAGTGTGTTGTACTTCACAGGTAAGGTACAGAATAACTCAAGATGCCTACAGTTTTTAGAGGTGCGTGAGTAATGCAGAGGTCGACGATGGAGAGGAGGTCTCAGTGCGTGAGTGAATGGGGAAAGATGGGAAAACATATTATTTTCCTCCACCTATATTTGTGTGCGCCCTGATTGATACATGGCTCTCTTGGAGCTTGTTTCTCTACAGTTGGGATTCATTCCCTTCCCATAAGAACTTAGGATAAAATAATTATCCTCACCATAATATTTAGGAATAATATTATAATATTCCTTTGGAAATAATCCCTCTAGCTTAGCCCCCTTTCTAGGCTCTTAGCCCCTCCCTTTACCTTCCTAGTGGAGCTTAGTGCCCCATACTCTTTTATCGTGGTAAGTCTCACGTAGTGATGTATTTATATTAATGATATGAGTGTTTACATATACAAAAATAGGCTCACTGGCCTTAATCATCTAGGCTCTCCGTCATGATCATCACATAAGCCTCCTAGCTTATAGTAAATTGGCTCACCAACCTATAAAACATGTTTATAATTCATTTGGGGCTCATCCTTGGGGTATTACAGGGGAACACATCACTTTCTTCTATTGGGGAACACATCACTTCCCGCTATTGGGGAACACATCACTTCCTACTACTCGTGAATTCTTTCTGGATCACTCCAAGCTTGTCTCTGAAATACTCGAACTTGACTCTAGAAAGGGGCTTGGTCAACACATATACTACATGTTCATCGGTGGAAATATATCAGAGTCTTACTTCTCCCTTATGCACCATGTCTCGGGCATAGTGGTATTTGATCTCGATATGCTTGGACTTGCCATGACACATTGGATTCACTGAAAACTTTATGCAACTCTGGTTGTCATAAAATATAGAGGCTTTTTTCAAATCGAGATCAAACAATTATGCGATCAACTTCTGAAGTCACACTGCTTCACCCCAAGCTGACCATGCTGCCACATAATATGCCTTTGCAGAACTGAGTGTCATATAGATTTTCTTCTCACTGATTCACGAGATCACAACTGATCCCATACTAAAGAAACATCTGGATGTACTTTTCCGGTGTGTGACATTGCCTACCCAATCTGAATCTGTGTGGCCCTACAAATCTTATCTTATAATCTGAGATATATATGGGTCCATAATCTATTGTACCATTTAGGTACCTCATCACATGTTTTTCCATAATCATGTGAACATACCTTTCACCGGAAAACATATATTTGTCCTCGTGTTCTTCAAACCAAATTTTCACAACATATTGTACCAAACTGGTACACTTGGTCAGCTGCAATTCAATCTGCACAATCATGTGTTGGCTCTATGTGCTTTCTGCAAAGCACTATATGTCTCTCACTTTCAGAGAGTATGTCCTATATTCTCTCTGCAACTGTTCCTTCTGGAACTGGGACTCTGCACCTGCAATTGCTTTTACTGAAATTGAGAATGATTGCTCCATTCTCATTGTAGCTTCTGAACTATAAGAGTAGCTCCTCTACTCATCACGATAATAGATTCATTTTCTCCCTCTGAATCTCATACTGTACCGACTTATTTTTAATGGAACATGGTTGTTCTATATGTACTTCTTTTGGTTACTAGAGAAAGTGTATCGTCATAGTCTTCTCCCTCTTGTTGAGAGAATCCTCTAGACACACATTAGGCTTTGTACATTTCTATGAATGGTTATGGGGAGGCTTCTTCTCCTTACTGGATCATGAGGGTTGACTCCCTCTGAACTCTAGCTCCTTCTGAGCTAGTATTTGGTGGGGCCATGTGCCTCACAACTGGTGGAGCCATCTGATCCTCATGAAATGGCTCATCAATGCTATATGGCTTTGCATCCTACAAAGTGTCACTAGACCATATTGGTCTATTCCTGGTTATTGCAATGGTTCTGGGTAGGCCCTTCTGGCTCTACTAACTTTTCCTGATGATATGAAGAGTGATCAATATATACCATCTGGCATTGGGGGTAACTCAATCTCAAATACAGGGACTGTCCTACTTGCTCCCTCTGAGCCTTGACTTCTTCTAATTCTACAATAACCTCAGAATCTCTGCAAGATATACTTGGTGTTGGATACCAAGTCTTAATATGAAAAGCTAAGTCAGACTTCAAACGAATTATGCTTCCTGTCAAGGTGACGTTATTGATCAGGTCTTCTCATCGCGAAACTACAAAACATTGTGAGTTATATTCTAATGTGTTTGTTTTACCATAGACAATGTCACATCATTTTCATCCCACCATAGGCATTTACATATGCCACTCCCGATCACAGAAACTATTTCTTGATTTTAAATGAGACCTTATTGGATTCTCATACCAGGGATAATGATCCAACAATTTAAGATAAAAAAAAAAAAATGCATAAAATATAATGTTAATAAACTTAAAACTAAAATCAAATATGAAGTGTGCATACTTGGAACGTGCATTTTTCAGACTGTTTGCTTGATATGTATGATGTCTGGATGAATAATGATACTTCTTCACAACTTGTATTTGACCTTCATGATATAATAATTCTCCAGCTCTTTTACTTCCTGAAGTTTTAATGTGGAAAGAAACGAGATAAAACTCTCAATATCAATTGATATGAATCAAGTGCTTCAGAAGTGCTAAGTCCTATATCACAGAAGATATAGTTCATCTGGATCATCTTCTTTTGTTCTGTTTCGATCAGGTTCATCTTCTCCTATGAAATGGGCATGATGTCTTTTAAACTTCTTGGTTTTATCTTGGTCTTTTATTTGGGGACAATATCTTTCAATATGTCCCATCTTCTGACAAATGAAGCATCTTACGCTTGAGAGATATTTATGAGAATCTTGTCCTTTATGAGGCTTCTGAAATATTTTGTGAGAGTCGGCTTGTTTCTTGTTCTTTCTTTTTCTTGCATGAGTTGTTAGCCCTTAATCTTAATTGTTTTCTATCTTTTCCTTTCTTGCCTCTAATCTGGCTTCTTCTTGAGTACAATCTTCCCACAACCTATTGAACTTAGTTAACTTTCTTCTAGAGTAGATTCCTTGGATGAAAGATTCCCAAGAATTTGGAAGACTATTTAATGTCGTCATCGTTATCTCAGTTTCTTTGACTAAGTCTCCAATAGTTTCAAGTTGTTCTTTAATCTGGGACACTCTTGTGAAGTAGGATGGTATAGTTTCTTAATTTTGCATCTTTACATTCTTGAGTTGTGTCCTCAAGGTCATTTTCCGATTGATGTTATTTCCTTCAAATAAACGGGATAAGACATCCATCATTTGCTTTGGGGTTTTTAATGTTGAAATATGAGGAATCAAATGATTCTTGATGGAATCGACAATGATCCTCTTTGCTTTGATCAAATCCTTCTTATATTTTGGCTTAGGCCTCGTCTCCCTCTGGTTCTTCAATATTTTGTTCAACAAAACTTACAAGGTCATTCTCTTCTATAATGAGCATTACTATGTACTTCCATGCTCAGAAGTCATCGGCTCCTTCAAGATTTTCGTCAAGCTTGGTAATGGCAGTCATCCTACCCGGAACAAGTAAAAATAACAAATAACTTTTCAAGATGAGGATCCTAGACCTTACCAGAGAGATTTTTGAGTCAAAGATGAAATATGTCACAAAATCTGCAGCAACTACAACCAGACCTAGGGTTTATGAGTAAACCCTAATTTTTCAACTTTCAAATTTTAAAATTTTGATCCAGGGACTAGATGCGCCCTCCTAGGGCGAGCTCCTAGGTGTGGTTACTTTCTCCAACTTCCTCCTCAAACAGGGAAAATGTCACACTTAGGGTTTATGTAGAAACCCTAATTACACATTAGCTGCAACACTCAAAATTAAATCTTGGAGAGGGTGCACTGAGGCTAGCCACTTCTTTATAAATTGTGAGTTGGTCTCTTTCATGCTTGCTCTGATACCATGTTGATATTTTACTTATGAAACTAGCAGTTACAGTTCTTCTTTATTATTACAATCATTTAGCACATTAACTGCATATGTAAGATCATTGAAAAAGAGGCAATCATAGAAACAAGATAGACACAAAGATTATCCTGGGAAACTCTCTGGGGGAAGAAATCCCAACAAACTTCCTCAATATAGATTAGCTAACCAAGAACAATGCTTCTCTCCAAGAGAATTAACAAAGCAGAAGATCCTCCTCTACTCCTTCACTAGGAAAGAGTAGTGCACCACTTGACCAAGATGTATCCAAGAGATAAACCAAAAACCCTCCTCAACGTCACACCTAGTTACAGTAGCTTCTCCTCCAAGACTTGCACACTTTTCCTCTTGACTACAAAGCTTATGAGTGAGTGTTCAAGTGAGGTTCTAGCCTCCTTTATAAATATTAGTCTGGCCTATGGGTCGACCTGTCACTTTACCCTCTTAATTTACATTTAATTGTCAAGGCACAATAGGGCCGACTTTTACAAAGGCACAATAGGGTCGTCTTAATAAAGATAATATAATAACATTCTTTAGGGTTTTTCTTGGTCAAATACAGTAAGGATATCTTTCGAAGCTACTCAATCTTCAACACTCCCTCTTGGCAAGGAAGATATTCTTCTTGTCACGGTCATCATTACTGCATCTATGCTTCTGCATACTTGATCGTTGTCTTGTTTTCAATCACGGATCTATTTATCATAGGAAGTTCTGCACTTTCAATGGAATAACATACCAACCTACGTTGGGGTAGTGTACTAGCTTGTGTTGGGGTTACCAACCTGCGTTGGGGTAGCGTACCAACGTGCGTTGGGGTTACCAACCTACGTTGGGGTAGTGTACCAGCCTGCATTGGGGTAGTGTACTAGCCTGCATTGGGGTTACCAATCTGTGTTGGGGTAGCGTACCAATGTGCTTTGGGGTTACCAACCTGAGTTGGGGTAGCGTACCAGCCTACATTGGGGTTACCAACCTGTGTTGGGGTAGCGTACCAGCCTGCGTTGGGGTAGCGTACCAGCCTGCGTTGGGGTAGCGTACTAGCCTACGTTGGGGTAGTGTACCAGCCTGCATTGGGGTAGTGTACTAGCCTGCATTGGGGTTACCAATCTGTGTTGGGGTAGCGTACCAATGTGCTTTGGGGTTACCAACCTGAGTTGGGGTAGCATACCAGCCTACATTGGGGTTACCAACCTGTGTTGGGGTAGCGTACCAGCCTGCGTTGGGGTAGCGTACCAGCCTGCGTTGGGGTAGCGTACTAGCCTACGTTGGGGTAGTGTACCAGCCTGAGTTGGGGTTACCAATCTGCGTTGGGGTAGCGCACCATCTTGTGTTGGGGTTACCAACCTTTGTTGGGGTAGCGTACCATCTTTTTTTGGGTTTACCAACCTATGCTAGGGTAGCATACCAACCTACGTTGGGGTAGTGTACCAGCCTGCATTCGGGTTACCAATGTACGTTGGGGTAGTGTACCAGCATGTGTTGGGGTTACCAGCGCATGTTGGGGTATCTTTCCTCTATTGAAGATCTCATCACTTCCCGCTACTAGGGAACACATCACTTTATGATACTCGAGAACACGTCACTTCCCGCTATTGGGGAACACATCACTTCCCGCTACTAGTGAAGTCTTTCAAGATCACTCCAAGCTTGTGTCTGACATACTCGAACTTGACTCTGGATAGGGGCTTGGTCAACACATCTGCTACATGTTCGTCGGTGGAAATATACTGGAGTCTTACTACTCCCTTTTGTACCATGTCCCGGACATACTAGTATTTGATCTCGATATGCTTGGACTTGTCATGGCACACTGGGTTCACTGACAACTTTATGCAACTTTGGTTGTCATAAAAGATACAGGTTTCCTTCAACTCAAGATCAAACAATTATGCAATCAACTTATGAAGTCACATTGCTTCACCGTAAGTTGACCATGTTGCCACATAATATTCCTTTGCGGAACTCACTGCCATATAGGTCTGCTTCTCACTGAGTCATGAGATCATAGCTGATCCCATACTAAAGCAACATGTGGATGTACTTTTTCGGTCTGTGACATTGCTTGCCCAATCTGAATATGTGTAGCCCTGCAAATCTTATCTTATAATCTGAGATATATATGGGTCCATAATCGATTGTACCATTTAGGTACCTCATCACATGTTTTTCCATAATCAGGTGAACATGCCTTTCACCGCAAAACATATATTTGTCCTCGTCTTCTTTGAACCAAATTTTCACAAAATATTGTACCAAACTAGTACACTTGCTCAGATGCAATTCAATCTGCACAATGATGTGTTGGCTCTATGTGCTTTCTGCAAAGCACTATCTGTCTCACTTCCATAGAGTATGTCCTCTACTCTCTCTGCAATTGTTCCTTCTCGAACTGGGACTCTGCACCTGCAACTGTTTTTTCTGAAATTGAGAATGATTGCTCCATTATCATTGTAGCTTCTGAACTCTGAGAGTAGCTCCTCTACTCCATCACGATAATAGATTTGTTTGCTCCCTCTAAATCTCATACTATACCGACTTATTTTTAATGGAACATGGTTGTTCTATATGTACTTTTGGTTACTGGAGCAAGTGTATTGTCATAGTATTCTCCCTCTTGCTAGGAGAATCCTCTAGACACAAATCAAGCTTTGTACATTTCTATGGATGGTTCTAGGGAGGTTTCTCCTCCTTACTGGATCATGAGGGTTGACTCCCTCTAAACTCTAGCTCCATCTGAGATGGTATTTGGTGGGGCCATGTGCCTCACCATTGGTGGAGCCATCTGATCCTCATGAAATGGATCATCAAAGTTATACGGCTTTGCATCTTGCAAAGTGTCACTGCACCATATTGCTCTATTCTTGGTTAATGCAATGGTTCTGGGTAGGCCCTTCTGTCTCTACTAAATTTTCCTGATGATATGAAGAGTGATCAATCTACACCATCTGGCACTGGGGTAACTCAATCTCAAATACAGGGAGTGTCATAATTACTCCCTCTAAGCCTTGACTTCGTCTGAGTCTACAATAACCTCAGATTCTTTGCAAGATATACTTGGTTTGGATACCAAGTCTTAATATGAAAAGCTGAGTCAAACTTCAAACGAATTTTGTTTCCTGTCAAGGTGGCTTTATTGACCAGGTGTTCTCATCGGGAAACTGCAAAACATTGTGAGTTCTATTCTAATGTGTTTGTTTTACCATAGACAATGTCACATCATTTTCACCCAACCATAGGCATTTACATATGCCACCCCCGATCACAGAAACTATTTCTTGATTTTAAATGAGATCTTGTTGGATTCGCGTACCAAGGATAATGATCCAACAATCTAAGATAAAAAAAAATGCATAAAACACAATGTTAATAAACTTAAAACTGAAATCAAATATGAAGGGTGCATACCTGGAGCATGCATCTGTCAAACTACTTTCTTGATCTATATGATGTCTAGATGAATAATGATACGTCTTCACAACTTGTACTTGACCTTCATGATATAACAATTCTCCAGCTCTTTTACTTCCTGAAGTTTTAATGTGGAAAGAAACGAGATACAACTCTCAATACCACTTGATATGAATCAAGTGCTTCGGAAGCGCTAAGTCCTATATCACAGAAGATATAGTTCATCTGGATCATCTTCTTTTGTTCTTTTCTGATCGGGTTCATCTTCCCTGGGAAATGGGCATGATGCCTTTTAAACTTCCTGGTTTTATCTTGGTCTTTTACTTGGGGACAATTTCTTGCAATATGTCCCATATTCTAGCAAATGAAGCATCTGAAGCTTGAGAGATCTTTATGAGGATATTGTCCTTTATGAGGCTTCTGAATATTTTGTGAGAGTCAGCTTGTTTCTTATTCTTTCATTTTCTTGCGTGAATTGCTAGTGCTTGATCTTAATTGATTTCTATCTTTTCCTTTCTTGCCTCTAAGATGGCTTCTTCTTAAGTGCAATCTTCCCACAACCTACTAAACTTAGTTAACTTTCTTCTAGAGCAGATTCCTTGGATGAAGGATTCCCAAGAATTTGGAAGACCATTTAATGTGGTCGTCGTTATCTCAGCTTCTTCGACTGAGTCTCGAATAGCTTCAAGTTGTTCTTTAATCTGAGACACTCTTGTGAAGTAGGATTGTATGGTTTCTGAATTTTGCATCTTTACATTCTTGAGTTGTGTCCTCAAGGTCATTTTCTAATTGATGTTCTTGCCTTCAAATAGGCAGGATAAGACCTCCATCATTTGCCTTGGGGTTTTAAATGTTGAAACATGAGGAATCAAATGGTTCTTGATGGAATCAGCAATGATCCTCTTTTCTTTGATCAAATCCTTCTTATCTTTGGCTTTGGCCTCATCTCCCTCTGGATCTTCAATATTTTGTTCAACAAAACTTACAAGGTCGTTCTCTTCTAGAATGAGCATTACTTTGTACTTCCATGCTCAAAAGTCATTGACTCCTTCAAGCTTTTCGTCAAGCTTGGTACTGGTAATCATCCTGCCAGGAACAAGTAAAAATAACAAATAATTTTTCAAGATGAGGATCTTAGACCTTACCAGAGAGATTGTTGAGTTAAATATGAAATCTTTTACAAAATTTGTAGCAACTGCAACCAGACCTAGGGTTTATGAGGAAACCCTAATTTTTCAACTTTCAAATTTCAAAATTATGATCCAGTGACTAGATGCGCCCTCCTAGGGTGAGTTCCTAGGTGTGGTTACTTTCTCCAACATCCTCCTCAAACATGGAAAATGTCACACTTAAGGTTTATGTAGAAACCCTAATTCCGCAACAGTTGCAACAATGAAAACTGAATCTTGGAGAGGGTGCGTTGACGCTAGCCACTTCTTTATAAATTGTGAGTTGGTCTCTTTCAGGCATGCTTTGATACCATGTTAATATTTTACATATGCAGCTAGCAGTTACAGTTCTTTTTTATTATAACAATCGTTTAGCACATTAACTGCATATATAAGATCACTGAAAGAGAGGCAATCACAGAAACAAGATAGACACAAAGATTATCCTGGGAAACCCTCTAGGGGAAGAAAACCCAACAAACTTACTCAATATAGATTAGCCAACCAAGAATAATGCTTCTCTCCAAGAGAGAACTAACAAAGAAGAAGATCCTCCTCTACTCATTCACTAGAAAAGAGTAGTGCACCACTTGACCAAGATGTATCCAAGAGATAGACCAAAAACCCTCATCAACGTCACAACTAGTTGCAGCAACTCCTCCTCCAAGACTTGCACACTTTTCCTCTTGACTACAGAGCTTATGAGTGAGTGTTCAAGTGAGGTGATAGCCTCCTTTTTAAATAGTAGTCTGGCCTCCCTTAATTAGATATGGCTCGACATGTTACTTTACCCTCTTAATTTACATTTAATTGTCAAGACACAATAGGGTCGACTTTTACAAAGGCACAATAGGTCATCTTAATAAATATAATATCATAACATTCTTTAGGGTTTGTCTTGGTCAAATACAATAAGGATATCTTCCAAAGCTACTCAATCTTCAACGGTTGGTACCTACAATATTTGTAATAGTAGGTTGGTGCCTACAGACATTTATAAAGATAAGTTTATGGTTTTCTCTTGATTGGGTTTCCATGTTAAACTTTGTGCATTATGATTTGAGTTTATACGTGATTATTGTTTCTTAGCTAATAAATGATTTATGAATGGTTAAATAAAGTATAAATTATCTTATACTGATTCATACCCCCCCTCTCTCAGTATAAGCATAAGTTCAACAATTGGTATCAGAGCAGGTTCCTTCAGAAACAATTTAACCATTGGAAGGTAGATCTTGAGCACATATGGATTGTAAGGAAGGTCTCCCTACAAAGAGAGCTCATTTGTTTGATGGAACAAACTATGCAACATGGAGTATAAGAATGAGGATATATTTGCAGGCCATTCAGTTTGGTATTTGGGAATCAGTCACAACAGGTTATATAGATAAAGCTAGGAAGGAGTCAAGTGAAAACAATGAAAAAGCAATAGAGGTCATCTTGAGTGACCTACCATATTATGAGATTGTCAAGGTAATGAAGTGTACAACAACTAAACAAATTTGGGACAAGCTACAAAACATTTATGAAGAGAGATTTGATGATTATTTTTGTTGTGAGTCAGATACAGAAGAAGCACAAGTTGTGAGAAAGCTAAAAGGAGGGTCTAGAAATTTCAAAGAAAGGGAAGATAGCGATGATAAAAAATAATCTCTCTCCATAACCATGGAAACAAAACCCATCGATCAAGAAAATGAAGATAATCAGAAAGAAAATCCAGATTAAAAGGGAAGACATTGATGAGGAAGTGAATCTTGAAGCATAACTCGTCAGTGTATTAGAATAAACAAACAGACTCAAGGAAGAGAATATAAAGCAGAAAAAGCAATTGCAGAAACATGAAAAGAAGGATCGTGATCTTAAAGAAACAGAGACTAAAATTATTATCCTAAAGACTCAACTATAATATGCAAAGAGGATAGAAGAAGTAGTGAGAAGTCAACTGAAAGAAAATGAAAAAAATTATGAGAAGCTAGAAAATAAAATAGTTTCCTTAAGAAAGGAACTAGAGAAAATATTTGATCATTTGAATAGAAGCTTGAAGTTTGGAAAGGAACTGAAATATTAGATAATATTCTCAATTGCCAAAGGTCACCATTCATCAAGATAGGTCTCGGCTACAACGATAAACAAAATACCACCGAGGGAGATGCAAGCATTAAAATCACAAAGCCATCAAAAAAAGAAAATGAAGAATAGTTTGAAAGTTATGCTAGTATTCTCAAAGGCTCCACCAACAATGAAAGCAACAGCAAGAATGACCAACAGAAACCTGATTCTTCTCACAAGAACAACAAGAATGAGTTCAAAAGAGTTGTTCCACCACGAAGACCTTTCACAAACTAGTACCAAAATCTCTTTCTCGGCTATTGTTTTTCTTGCAATAATTTTGGCCATAAAACAATAGATTGTAGAGATTATGCAAGAAGTAATCATGTGAGAGATATAAATATAGGTTCTTACAAAACCTCAAAGGATGATTATGTGAGCAACAAAATCAAAAATTCTCATCGGTTTGCTAATAGAAACTACAATTCATGTGCTCTTCTACTTGATACTGAATGTTATTAGTGCAATAACTAAGGGCACATAGCACGTGACTGTAGAAGCAACATAATAAAGTCTCCTAAACAAAACAAAGAAGAAGATGTTCTTACCAAGCATAGAGAAGAATACACCAAGGTAAGAGCATCTTCTTGCACTTGCACTTTATGGAATTTTTTATGAAATTATTACTTTTGGATTTTTTATGATCAGTCTGGATACCCCATCTTTGAAGACATTTTTACCTTACATACCTAGCTCAAATGGGAGCAAAATTTATATGGTTGTAAAGTTTATTCTGAGACCTTTCCAACTGTATATGGCATTCCCTCTAACTCCCTAGGAATGAGGAGATATGAATTTCTTCATTTGACAACCCAACCATAAAATTGAGGTCGGCCTTGAAAGTGGGGATATAATTACTATAAATACATGATAGATTTTCGCATTTCCAGAGAAACCAAGAAAGAGATCAAGTATGAGTTGCACAGAAGTGATATGAGGTGCGCTAATTATGTTGGGGTGTCTTTCTAGGATCTAAAAGTGTGCAAGAGAAGTCTAAAGGATTTTCTTAGGATCTTTCTTGTTCTCAAGGTGCGTTATGAAGGACTGAAGGTCTGTGATGTTGTTGTGTGCATTGTTTTGAGGTTGTGATGTTGTCGCCAGTGGATGTTGTCGTCAGTGATTACATTATGGGAATGATGTTATGAGGCTTTCTAGGGTTTGAAGGATTGTTTATGGAATGAAGCATGTAGGTGAAGTCAGAAGTAACCTATGTATGAAGATATTGGATTGGTGTCTACACATATTTTATTGAGTTGATTCTCAGTTGAGGATATTGGTGTTTCCAATAGGTTGGTGCCTACATCTTATTGAGTTGCTGCTCAGTTGATGAGATTGGTGTCTCTAGTAGGTCGGTGCCTACATTTTTTTGAGTTAGTGCTCAGTTAAGGAGATTGGTGTCTCGAGTAGGTTGGTACCCACAGACATTAATAAATACAAGTTTATGGTTTTCTCTAGATTTGGTTTCCATGTTAAAATTTGTGCATTATGATTTAAGTTTATACATGATTATTGTTTCTCGGATAATGAATGATTGATGAATGGTTAAATACAGTAAAAAGTATATTATATTGATTAACCCTCCACCCCTCGCCCCCACCCCTCAGTATAAGCATAAGTTCAACACTTCCAAATTTCCCAATACCATGACCTTACAATGTAGTTGAAGATCTAGTGAAGGTTCCAACCCATATGACATTATTAGATGCTCTTAGGACACCTACTCAGTTTGAAAGCCTCTCTCATGTCTTACAAGCCCCTCCTCCTCCATGAATAAAACATACAACTTCTCCTTCCAAAGATGCCTCCCCTCAACCAAAGGAGGCATATGATGTCATTGATTTATACCTAGGAGTTCCTCCTTTCTATGTCTCGATATAGATTTTTTATTTTGTGCTCCATAATTGTCATTGGCACGGAAGTAAGGCACAATGTCATGCCCCTTCAAGTTATGAGGAGATCGGGTCTTGAGTGCATAGCTCATTGTAAATTTTTGCTAGCTTTGGATTCAAGAACTATAGAAACAATTGATTATATCATAGACTTATCAATTTCCTTCAACCAAGCTCCTGATGTGAGCTTGCTCATACACGTAATTGTAGCAAATATACCTGAAGCATATGGTATGTTTTTGGAAAGAGAGTTTTCCTCCAAGGTCAAACACGGTTGCTACTTTATTGAAGGAATATGTTGTCTTTTTGTAGACCATGTTGAAAAGTGGCATGTTCTCTTGGTTTTTGCTTCTCATGGTAGTGTGGAGGTCAATATGGCTCCATTTATTTTCACACTATCCTTTTTCATTTTGGCTCTTCAACTTGTTTATCCAATACACTTTCTTCACCTAAAGATTCATCATAAAGAGGAGGGGTTTCTTGGAAGAGAAGTTGGGAAATGTTTTTTCTTTTTCCAAATCCTCTTTCCTTGCTTCCTCTTTTTTTCTTGTACACTTGAAAATTCATTTTGCAAACCAATGTTATTAGTTTCATTTTCCTTCATATGTTTCTTATCATTTGGAGAAGGTTTTCTCTATGCAATGCTTTATAATGTTAATATTTTTATTTTTATACCATAATGTCTTAAACCCTTTTTCCAAATTAAAAGAGGAAGCACCCAAAGATGATAACCAATTTGATCCAGGAATAACATCAATTCCTTCCTTCTATATGAGAAGCAAGGAAATATAAATGCAACATGTATTTATCCATGACCACTTTCAAGTTTACATATACTAGGACCTTCTCACCATTAACATTCAACTATGTGATGCTTCTTGAAGATATTTGTTATTTTTTCACCAAATCATCATTTATGTAAATATAAATGCAACTTGGATCTATGGAAACAATAGTTTCTTCCTTCTGAGTTTATCATTGCACTTGAAACATGAAGAGTGATATTTCTTTGAAGCTATATCCTTCTTCAATTTGTTTTCCCATCTAGCTAAAAAAATTGATTCAAATTCTTCCATAGTGTGTTTATTTCTTCCATCAAAATTGTGCCACCAAACATAAGCCCCACCCTTAAAATTTAGAAAAATATTCCATTATGGAACTTTTTTTCTTATAGTTAATCCACCACTCTATACAATCCTCTTTTTTAGGGAAAAAAAAAAAACAAATCAAAACCAAAAAAAAAAAAGGGATAAAGTCCATATTAAACTTCAAATATGAGAGTTGGCGTCTTTAAACAAAAAGGTTGAAATAGAGGATAAACTATAAGAAGCTATATCTTCCTCATTATTTATCCAACGATACTTAAATTTTATTGTAAATACTAAACACAAGGCACGCCTATCCTTCAAATTTCATTAGATTATAATAAGTAATGATAGAGATAGAGTTTCTACAAATCTACTTCTATTTTTACCTCCCAAAACGAGGATTCTCAAGCCCTGGAAATGAAAATGAGTATGTTGTGAAATGGGATAAAAATTTACTATCAATTCCTCTCTAATATATATTTAAACCCATAAATTTTCATATGCTAGGAATTTGTGATGAGGGATATATTATACCTGCAAATTTATTGCCATTTTGTCTCAACAAATGAGGGTGTTTTTTATGGTCTCGGGCTTTTACAATTAATATCATTTTTTAATGGTTCTTCTGGAATCATCATATACGTTTTTATATCAATGTTTCAGACCAAACAATTGTGGTCCATCATCGGGGAAAATTTGCGAAACAACAATGTTAGGAGTTGCAAGCACTGAAACTTAAAATGTTTATAACTCTTTCACAACATGGTTGAATGGACTAAAATTTTGAATGTAGATTCCTCCCTAATATATGTTTAAACCCATAGTACAACTTGAGTGGGTGTAATGGTTAAGAACATAGGATTTCTCCTTAGAGATCACATGTTCAATTGTAGAGGGGGTTAGGGTACCTACATGTGAGCAAGTTGTTGTTTGCAGATATTTGTGTGGCACTAGCGAGGTATCATCACTCTCACTCTTGCTTTTGAGCTAGAGAGTGGGACGAATTGAATTTCACGAGTGGACCCCAATGCCCAAAATTTTAACCGAGGAAAATATGTTTAAACCCACAAAATTCAAAAGATACGGATTTGTGGAGAGAGAGATATCATACATGCAAATTAGCTACCATTTATGTACCAACAAATGAGGATTTGTAAACTCTAAAACTTGAAATCTCAATATCTTCACAATATGGACTCTTATTTGAGTGATAATTTTTTTTAATCACACAAATTTTCAAGTAGATTCCATCGATGAAATTAGTTTCTAGAAAATATGCTCAAAACATTTCTAAAATTACTCTAAAAATGTGGCCTTGATTTTTCTATTTTCTCATCCCCCTTGCCCTGTTTGTTTTTGGAAAACATAGAAAGAGTGAAAATTCACTAAGCTCTGATACCACTTGTAGCAAACTCTTTGGGAATTTCACTACTTTTATCATCCAAGATCTAAGAAATACAACAAATGCAATGATAAATATTATTTAGCAACACAAATGGAGTGAACATAAACCATATATCCAAGCAAGCTTGAAGATGCTAAAAACTTATATTCAATCCCAATGCCCTTAAGGTAGAGATTCACTATACAATAATCCTTAAGGAAGGATAAACTCCATCTCCCATCAATATGAGAATGATTCAAGACATTCCTTCATATTATCTTCAATACATACTTAAAGAGGAGGTTGCTTTCTCTAGAATCTTCTAACCATGACTAGATACATTGAACCTAGTTTCCACTAATGAAGGATATGTCCCCACATACTTAATGATTAAGTTATGACCATAGATGAGCATAATTACATATTATAAATGACAAGATATATGGGGCTATAGGTACACAACACTTATTAACTTCTTAGATGTTGTTTCCATTGGACCACACAAATCTAGGAGTGTCAAGTTGAGTGAAACTACCACTCACTTTCCCAATCTCCTTGGGTGAAATCCGTTGTTGTGTTGTTTCCCCAAGATGCGACTATGATAAACCCCTAAATTCATCTCGTTATCAAGGTTGTCAATTTCACTAACCATATTTCTCATCCACTCCAAGTGCCTAGCACCAATATGTCCTAATCTTTGATGCCACAAAATGATCCTATCATCAACATCAACCACCCAAGCCACCTTGCCAACATTAAGCCTTTGCAATGACTTTTCCTATCGACGATGGCATTGATTGGATAGATTTCTTTATCAACAATGACATCAACATCCCTACCAGTCTACCTATTGATGTTGACATAAATTGTCTCATCATCAATACTTTTATTAATTTAGATAACATCCCATCTCTAATTCTCATAGCAATGATATTGTCATTCCTTTGTAACAAAGCAATTCAACTTGTCAAACCAAATTGTAAAATCCTTTTTTATCATGTTAATCATCAACAAGCTCTTCATCTCCATCACATGAAATACCTCATCGATCTCCAACCTAATTAATATTGTTCTACAATCTTCAACATTGACACATGTATTATTGCATGTGTATATTTTCCCCCTTTTCTTCCAATTTTTGGTATTGTTCTAATTCAAGATCATGTGGTCATGTGTTAAGATGCCTTAAAGTTAATCAATAATTGATGTTGGAACTCTCTCTCAAATTACATGTTGAGGCTATGAAAATCCTCCCCCCCTCCAACCACCTTCTTTTACTATGATCACCATAGCCATCTTCCTCACCCTTCTTTTATTCAAACAACATAATTTTTACATCCCTTTCCCCAACACCCATCACAAGACTCTCCTTAGCCTTTCTACTTTTCAATTTTTCCAACCTAATAGAATGGGACCTCTATGAACACATCATGGAGTCTTATGGCATTTCTTCATGGTCTTCCTCCCGCTCTTCTCTTATAGCAATCTTATTCTCGGTCAATTGATGTTTATGAAATTGATCATGTTTTATAAAGATATGACCACATTTTCTCACAATTAGGGAAAACTACTAAATATGGCATCCACCTATTTCTCTTTCGAGATGGTAACACTAGTCTATACCAACTACTACCAATTTCTTCAAGTGATCTTGGTATGCAATCACCAACATGCTCTTGTTGATCTTCATATAGTTATATTAGTGCATTAAGAACCTTTGATTCACTTTTTTTTTCCATGGTACATACTACAACAATCTTCCCATACTTCTCTCACTAAATTTTAAACACAACACAACATTGTTGAGGTTCAAGATTATAAGTGACCTAGCTTTCTCATCCTTTCATTGCCAATTAGAAACAATTTTGTTGGGATCTATCTCATTTGAAATTATAAACCACGATGCATTCTCCATAATCTATGACTCCATCTAAATTTGATAAGTCATCCCATTACACTTACCAATCACTATGGTTTAAGTCATTGTCTTTGCTATGGGGTTTTCACTAGTCAATTCACACAACTACCAACAACAAACAAATCACTACAAATTCCAAATTTCCTAATAAATGTCAATCCTCTAATATGAACACTCAAATAATCTAGAGACCACTATAGCTCAAATAACAATTATTGGGAAAATGCAAGCAAAATACCATCTAATAGTTGCATGCACATTCACAAGATTGTCTAGCCTATGTTATTAAGCATATACTTGACATTCAATCACAGAGTGTATACCCTTTAAATATTCTTTAATTAGCATAACGGATACACAAGCCAACTTTAACCCTCTCATCAATGTCCACATTACCCATTGATATAAATGTGGGATCCAACCATATCATTGACCCATGAACTTAAGGATTCTCCACTACCAAAAGCCTTTCGTATCCAACATTTACTAATGATTCCAAGATACAGATTTCATGAATCAAAGATCACAGTTATAATAACTTTCTTGATTTTCATATTGATGTGCATAAATTCTTCTCTTTATTTTACTTCACTTTGTCCCTCTAATGGATCAACTCGAGTAATAAAAATATCCTCTTGGGTTTCTATTAGAGATGCAACTTCGAATAGTTTTGGGTTTCTGTTATAGATGCAACTTTGCATTGTTTTTTTTATGTGTCCATGCCTCTTATAATATTTGTGTAACTTGGAAGGATTGTTTTTTTTCTTTGCAACCTTGAGTTTTGGGCAACATTCACAATTTTACTTTTCTAGTTATCCTTGTCAAACATCACCTTTTCTAAAACAACACCAATTTGTTCAAAATTTTTACAATAAATCGAGAAGTTCATTCAATATACATGGCCTTTATATAGGCTTCATCAAGTGTCTCAATATCAAATAATGTCGACATCTTTTATACACAATTTTGTGTAGTCTATTGATATACTTAACACAACATAGTTTTCATCTTCAAGAAGATGCAATTAAGTGAAATTAAACAATACATTTGCAAACATTCAAAAACTAGCCATAACATTCAAGCAATAATCAAAATATTAAGAATTGTGAACCATGCATAAAGATGCCAAGGAGCACAACACTTCCAAGTGATGGGCCACACATCACTTGTCCTTAAAAAAATGGAACCACTTTGCCACCCAAATATAAGAGATAACTCCCTCTGCTTAGAAAACCACAAATATAATTGAAATGAATTTATGATGACATCTTACCTCGAGAGATCAAAAGTTAGTTATATATACTACTAAAAATTCCTAGCCCTAGAGAAAGTGATCGACATACTCATTCATAATAAAATAAAATTATGGGTGCCGAACAAAATGATTGACGATATACAAGACCTTAGTGGCCCAATATATTGACTTGTATGGTTTAACTAATCCCTAAACACCTATCAAACCCAATGAAAGAGTCATCTTGTATATTATATATGTTGTGTCAAGGGAACCCCCTCTCTCTCTGATCTTGAAGATGAATCATGTATTGTGGATCTAAAACATTGAATCTATAAAACCTAATGCAATGATCCCTGAAACAATATGTTACACAACAAAACCTTAAATCAACATAAACAAATAATATCTATTTTGCACCTACCTTTTTCCTTTGTGACACACAACCCATCATGAAAGAGATTGATAGCGCCCATGAATGAGATTGATACCTCCCAATTTACAATGGTAGCCATCTAAAGTAGCAAAGACATATAATAAGCCTTCTAATACCTTGAAAACAGATATCTTCAGCTGACTTCTGTAATCATGGAGAATATTCCTTGTTAATCATGGCAGTTGGTCAAACTGGTCTAGTGGTTACTTGTTGAAGGGCTATTAATATCACTTGGAAACTGTTTTCTATGTTTTCACTGTTCAGCCACAACAAATCAATCAACTGCTCACTGAAATATGCGGAATGAAGCTTGAAGGATGTTGGAAAACTGTGGGTATTATATCAAAGATAACAATCTGTCACTATTGTAGATCAGTGACAGCTATAACTGGCACATAAAGAGTTCTGATGTCACTCAGCTCAGCCTTGTCATTGCATTGTGGACACTACACATTTTTGCAAAAATACAAAATTATAATCTCCAAGGTTTGTTTGCAACAAATAATATAAATTTGACAATCTTCTTCAAGAACTTTATAATCTTAACAGTTCATTTAACATCATGCCATGGAAATCAACAATTTGTGAGTTTATATATTCTTACCTTGCCAATATTGTCCTCATGTCGCTGAAGCCACTCTCTAATACAGGACATGCCAAACATGTGTCCACAGGCAAGGGAGCTGCATTTCCATATTTCAAATGTTAGTCTTTGGACATTTGAGATCTCTTTTAAATCTGTAAAAACATTTTTCTGTAAGAAAGACAATTATCTGATTTCCGATAGCAAGATATAGAGGACTAAAAAACAGCAAACAGACAAAAGACTACTGGTACTCACTGAAGTTGGTCTTGTAACACGTTACACACCCGACCCCCTTAAAGAACTTCAATGGAATGGGGTTTTAAGATTTCGCTTCCCTTAAACATCTCAATACCTCTTCCCGAGCGTACCATCGCCTTTTGCTCTTCAAGAGCTTTACAATGACTGAAAATCAGGGTATCAAGGAATATTTCATATTCTCGATGGATGGCATTGATGCTCTTACAGTCTCCTTGACCAACAGTTGAGATTTATTCGGGGGTCTAAGGTTCTCCTGTCTAGCTGGACCACACTCAACTTGTCAACCAATTAATGATTGACATCTACTGTCCTAAGGACACTCTCACTGCCTTGCTGGCATGCCACATCATCCATGATGTCAACACTTCATCTCTTAACTTAAATGGGACTTACGGCAGTTCGACGGCTACCATCACATCTCGCCCACTCACAGACCTACGGTCTAGATCTGCCCTCCAATGGAGTCATACTCTAAACACTTCGGAGCAGTACTCTGAACCCTTCGGAGTTGTATTCCGAACCCTTTGAAGTTAACCCCGAAAACGGTCAGCTCCAATCCAGCTAGACCCGCACTCATACCTGTCGACCAATCGACTTCCAACACACGTCTTCATACTGATGCTCCCAGTCAGCACCAGCTCGCTCTTCCCTCTCGATCTGCTAAGTGGGACCCTCGATGATCAACGACTGAGGATTAACTCACTCGCTTCCAGATCTATGGTCCACACACGCTCAACTTCGGAGTCTCTCATTTGGGGCTTTTCCCACAACACATGAGATTCCCCCTGAAAGTCCCACTCTGAATAGTCCATTTCAGTGTCTCTCGTTCGGGCTTTAAGGAGATATAACGGTCCGTTTTTAGGACTTATCCATTTCTCAAGTTTTGCAAGGCTTCAGCCCGGATTTTCAAAGTTTCAGGACTACTATAAGGCCATTACAAGTCATTGAAACTTAAGAAGAAAAATCTTGCATGATTTACAATTCTCCCTACAAGGATATAAAATGCTCAAGCCCGCAGCAATTCATACTTGGCTCATTTTTACAATTATTAGAGCAATAATAAACATTACAACGTATCTCAACTTGCATGCATTCAAACCGTAGATTATAAACAACTGAGTTTCTCTTAGATTCAGACATTTACACATGCATTCAGATATATCATTCACAATCAGTTTCAGTGCAAATAAACACTTATCTGATAAGAAAGTTGCCAAATCCAACTGACTGAGAGAGGACACCTTTCCTCCCAACCTTGGGCCTTGTTGTATAGTCATTTCCTACAGCATACCACCCCCATTCCAAGCCATGATACCACCAAGGAAATTGACTCAGCAGGGTTCCGAGTTTGTGATGATCCAAGAAGGTTACTCTCCTTCCTCCTCTGACACAGCAGAAGTTGCCACCTCCCACTGAGCTTCGGGTCTCTACAGGTTTATTAGGTGGTTTCTAAATTGGATTTCCTCTGCACAAGGGAGTCCCTTCTCTACTCAATAGTCCCTCGGAAACCTCCCCTTACTAGTGCCATTTTTTGTCTAGTAAACACCAAGTTGCAACCTACTATTGCTCCAGTTCGGGAATCCGGATCTTCTCTGTTCAAGGTGATCATCAACAACTCAGACAAGCTTCTTGTTTTCCTCCAAAAAGCTATTCTTTTCTTTCTCTTCCTCAATTAGTGCTTCCGAACCTCTGCACTTTATTCTCTGTGTCTTCTCTGTTATGTTATCTGTGTGTGACCTCGCGTATCCTCTGTTGCGGGGTCTCTCTTGTGTCTGATTACACTATCTGTCATCTCATCTATCTTGTGTTTTCCTCCTCTGATCTTCTTCTCTATCCCCTCAGGATCTCTATGACTTCCTGCAGACGTAACTTGCAGTCTTCCATTCACAGTCTGAAGGGGCAGTTTTGTTGAAATAATGTAACTGCGAAGAGCATTCTTATTATTATTTTGTTATTGGATTAAATCCCCATTGTGGATTAATCATGTCATTATTATTATTGTATTAAATCCCCATTGCGGATTAATCATGTCATTATTATTATTATTATTGTTATTGGATTAATCCCCATTGAGGATTAATCATGTCGGTAATTGAATAAGGACCAAATCCCCTTTTGCGGATTGGTCATCAGACAATTACAAAGTGTTGAATAAGAGGTCGGCCCCAGCAGTTATAATGGAAGGCCCAGAATTAATTAAAGGTGGGTTTACCCACCCAGAGTGAGAGGTCGGCCCTGCCAGATGGTGACTCTTCACACGTGCCAGATTGATATAAATAAGAGGCTAGCACCTCACTTCTT
>SNQJ01S0046609.1:5677-22161 GCA_010110895.2 Picea sitchensis | reverse complement strand
ATGGTCAAGTGGGTTAGTGTAAGATCCAAGCAGTTGTCAGAAATGTAAGGAACCTGATGCATATATCTGAAAGTTATAATGATCAAACATGACACATACCATGATACCTGGACCAATTACCTCATGGAGCAAGAATCTTCTCCGATGCAAGTCCAAGTCGATGGTGATGGATGTTGTTGCTGCTGACAGGACAGGTCTGATGAAGAAGAAGAAGGATGGGCCCTCCAGGGCCATGCTCAGGTCAATCCTGCTCTCGATACTCCATGTCTAGGACCTATGGGCCTCGAGATTCCATTTTTAAAATTTATAGTCTTACAATTTAATTGTCCTTCCGAGATTCCATGGAATTTGGGCCTCGAGATTCCATTTTTAAAATCTCTAAAAATTGTCCTTTATAGTTTATGGAATTAATTTATGGATAATTTTGAGTAAATTTTCCAAGTTTGAATTAGTCTTTTAAAATTGTTTTCTATCATCTTCTAATCTTTTTTGCTTGCTAGTTTTTAGCAGGTCCATTCAAAAACAAGGGGAGATTCCATCGATTTTGACGAAATCAACGCTTTTAGAGCACCCTGGGGGCTTTCTACTTCATCAAAGAAGTTTTTCTCTTGTTTTTCTTCTAATTCATACAGATCCAAAACTTATAAGGATCCAAGTTTCTAAAGTTAAGCTCAAAGAGAACTTAGTTCTCATTGTAATAGGTTTAATAAAAGTGGGTCCTTTTGTGCCCAGTTTTTCCATCCCCGTTAGGGGGATTTGTGTGTCGTGGTTTGGCTTTCTTTCTGTTGGTGCATGTTTAATATTTTGATCTCAAACACACATACAAGTTAAGCAAATCCAACACACATAACACTCATATTTCGCATGCATGTTTAAAATTCACTTTCAATCTTTATGCATGTTCAGTTTAATGCTTGTTTCCCACACTCAGCAATAAATCTTGCAAGTTCTAATTTTTCTTATTTTCTTGCAAAGCTCTTTCAAGTTCCAAGTATCTTGCAAGTTCTCTTTTCAGTTACAAAGCAGGTTACAAAGTTATCTTTTATAGTCTTACAAAGTCAATAAACCTTGTTTGTAGTTTAATTAGGGAAATCTCGGAAGTTGTTAGCTCAATGCGTGGGAAAATGCCTAAGGGTAATCTGTGAAGTAAGGCGGGCCCTCTTGGGACCTGGTTTCCCACCCGTTTTGGACATCCGGCGCCCTTAGTGAACTTATTGGTGAGACCTTTTGGGTTTCGGTAAGTTCTCCGCAAGTTTCCAAACAAAGAGCTAGCCTCTAAAGAGGCCACATATTCTCTCATTAACTTAACTTTAATTTACGCTAATAAAACACACAATCAACAATTGCCCACGACTCCTTTCAAGGCACTGGTACAATTGATTTATCTTTATGTGAGCAATTTCCTTCATTCATGCAATTGTCTAACTAAATTTGTTAAATCTTGCAGATCTTGTATCCTTCTTGATATATGCATGTTTATGGACAACTACTTTATGTGATTATCTCGAATGATGATGAATGTTAAGTGTTGAATGCATTTGTTTTATTAAACAATAAACTCCTAGAAGTAGTTCTTTTTGCTTTCTTAGTTTAAAAGAGCCTTAGATTATTTTCATAGGGACTACCCCCTTTGGCTTCACTAGGAGTTGGCCTAGACGGAGGAGTTGAGGATCAGGTGACAGCACCTTGACTCGAAACTTGCCCCCAAGGACACACCAAGTGGATTGAAGGTTTCTTCCACGTTACTCCAAGTGTGTATAAAGCAGCAACGCAACCAACAACATAGATCTAACCTTTATTGATATAATGAGAAGGAACCTGATAAAATAAGGATGCAGATCTGGAATGATCAACAGATAGATCCAATAGATATAATATGAGATGCTACAAAATGCTCCCGATAAGAAGATGTAAGCCTCCAAAGGCTGAATACAAGATGAAGATCAATACAGGAAGAACCAGGGTCAAGTCCAAACCCCCCTGGCTGAAACCACGTCCTTCTGAATAACTGTGGAGACCCAATATTTCGGCCCAGCTGTTGGAGGCCTCCAAATGATGCCAAACCCTGTAGAATGATAGATCGGGGTGAGTAGAACTCCCTCCTGAAATATTAGGTCGAAATGCCAAGAGTTGCTCCTCCCAATGTTGAATCCTCAAGTGAAGTTGCGCCCTCCTGAATACTGCCAAACCCTAATGTTTCGGCCCTGATGAAGGAGACCTCCAAATGCCCTGAAACTCCCCAGAAAGATAGCTCGGGGCACTGTAAGCCTCTAGGTGAAGTCTCAAGGTGAGATCTGAAGTTTAACCCCTCCAAACTGAATAGATCTCATTCCTAGTAGTGCCCTCCTTTTCTCCAAATCGTGCCAAGGCTCTAGGAAATCAACTGGATGGAATAACTCTCTCTGAAAGCACTGGAGTTATAAATCATGGACCTACAAAGAAAACCCAAGTGCTCAAATCTCCAAAAGCCTTCTCTGACTCTTGAATCGAACCTCCTTCCAAAGAATGATGTGCCCCCTTGCTGGAAACCCTCAAGGGTACAGCCTACTGCTCTCCTGGATGAGTGATGGTACCTGTGACTGATGTAGAATGGTGTGGGTGGAGTATTGCATCCCCGAGACCAAGCTTGGAACAAGATAGGTAGAATCTTTCACCACCGAGTTTTCCTCTAGGGTTTGTATTCTCAAAACCCTCAAAACTGTGTGCTCAAGAGCCCAAAAGAAAAATGCATAATAATCCAAGATGAGTGAGAGGTGTGCCCTTGCCTTTCCTTTATACCTCCATTCTATTTCTCTGTTGAGTTAGTTAACCCCTAGGGTTAACTCCTAACTCAACCTCAAGTGTTCTAATTCTTCATTGAGTTACTTTTTACCTTTTCAAGTCAACTTAATATTATAACCTTGAGTCTAGTTGACTTTTTCCCTTGCTGCATGAGACTATAGTCTAGTGGGGATGACTAGACTACTAAGTCTCTCCAATCCTCTTCATCAAGAGGTGGGGGACATTACACATATCCATGTAAATATAATCATGATTATTAATATAATATTGCATCACTGCGCGCAGACAGACTCAGACAAAAAGAGATGGAGGGATGACTCCACCGAAAAATGGAAAAGGGGGGGGGAATTTTAATATATTTCTAAAAAGTGTAATGTGGATATGTTTTTATCTTAAGTTCACGAGGGTAGGGAACAGGTCACCAAGTGGCTTAAAGTCACTTCTAAAGGTGACAAGTGTCAAGTGGAAGGCATGCAATATATATTGTTGGCCTTAGTGTACTTCGGGGATTATCCGTTATTGGGGAATTATTCAGATGGATGTTTCAGGCTCTCATGAGCATAAGGGGGTCAGGCTATATGGAAAATATGATTATTACCTTATCTGCACAGAGAAGCTTGTAAGGAGTTGTGATGTTGTAATCTGAGTTTAATGTTGAGGAGACGGGTTGACAGGCCGTGAGCAATCTCTCTAGGTGAGAGAATGGTTGTTGAGAAGTGGTTGTCAAATCTGGGAGCATACTCTCCAGGTGAGAGTATTGCTGAGAATTGTTCCCTGGTGCGTTGAGCATTAGTCGCAGGGCTCAGAGACTTCATGTCCGGCCTGTTGTTGATAACCTTGGGAAGGGAAGTGGGTAGTTGAAGGATTGTTGAGCAGAGAAGGGGCACACTTCCTTGGGTGTGACAAGTGCGTGGGGAATGAGGGATTGTGGTCTAGTTGCAGCAGCAAACATCTAGGACTGAGCAATAATGTTGTGAGGCAGACCTTAGTGTGTCACTAGAAGTATTTTTCCCTGGTGGAGATTGAGCCCTTGCTCGAGGGTGACCTGTTGCTGAAAGCTTATGAGCAACAACGTCTATGACTAGGAGGAACGTCTGAGTCAAGGCCGCAGTTAGTGACTTTCATAAAAGATAAGTGTTCTTTATGTACTTGTCTTGTTTACTGTGTACTTATTTATCTGTGTTTGACATGGGTTAATTCTTATATGTTGTTGCGTATAAGTATTTGTCGTTATTTTGTTTAATGTTGCTTGCACATGTAATTATGGTGCTTATAGCCTGTATCTGTAGTTGTGCATAAGTATGTCAGTTGATGATAGCCTTGCCTGCTAAGTTAACCTTGTGAATTGGTTATGAGTCTTCAAAAGAGGATTGAGTGGCTGGGTGCGCAAGATTGTAGCATGTGCGCATCAAGAGGTTGGAATTCAGGTGTGCATTTAAGGAAATAGACCCCGCGCACAGTGAAATCAGGCGTGGCGCATGACGCCTAGATGGATGTACGCGCAATTATCTTAGGTGATCAGTATGTTGGTGCGCGCAGTTGTTGAGTTACTTCCATTGCTTAAGGTTGTATTAAAAAGAGAATGTTGTTTCCGCTGTTATAAGTTGTCTGGCGCGACTCAAGCTTGGGTTGAGTGCATTACTTCAAGAGATACTATGCGTATTGTGTTTAAAGTAGTACATGTGCAATGAAACTTCAAAGTAACATTGCTCAGTGGTATCATGGGGATGTTACAGTTCGGTTGACTTCAAGCTACAGAAGTTGAGGTTGTGTGACATGACCCAACCTGGGGTGGTTGGGGACGTTACGAAGTGGTATCAAAGCAATATCGGAGTGTTGTATGGAGTAGCATGGCCCAGCCAGGATGGCTGGGGATATTACAAATTGGTAGCAAAGCAATATCGAAGTGTTGTATGGAGTAGCATGGCCCAGCCTGGGTGGCTGGGGATGTTACAAATTGGTATCAGAGCAATATCGGAGTGTTGTATCAAGTAGCATGGCCCAGCCGAGGTGGTTGGGGATGTTAGAAAGTGGTATCAGAGTGATTGGTTGAACAATGGACTGATATGGGCCAGAGACTAGCATGAATAGATGTGTGCGCTAAGAATTGGTGTCGCACAGTGCAAAGTTTAGTTTGCGCAAAAAAACATTGGTCCGCGGTATAGAGTTGTGATGCACACAAAGACAGTGATGCGCAGGTGTGCGCATTAGAGTTTGGAATGTTAAAAATTATCCAAGAATCCGAGGGAAGGATTCTGGCAAAATGGTGCAAAGTTTTCATGTAGTTGTTGCATGAAATCATCTAACAAATCTTAATTGCTTGCACATTTTGCAGAATTATCAACGAATAGAGTGGGACAGAGTCAGTGCAGAAGGTTAAAAGTATGGAAGATGCATAGAGGACTTACAGTCCTGATGATGAATTCGGAGATCTGTATGTCGATTTGGGTGTTGATGGTACCCAATCAAGGAGGAGTGCATGAATTGGGTAGAAACCATAAAGGGACTGCAGAAAGATGTCCAAAGCTATAAGGTTGATAACGAATGGCTTATGAGAGCCAAGGAGCAGCAAGATGACTTCAATGTCAAATTAATGCAAAGTCTGGACAAAATAGAAAAGAAGATGGATAAGGAAACAGGGTCGAGTAGATCAAGAAGTCGCAGGTCTCATGATGAGAAAGGAAGAGACGAAAGAAGTGTTGGTAAGCATTCTTTCAGGAAAGCGCGTAGTATTTCGAGTCCATCTCCTGTCAAAAAGCATAAGAGGAGGACTGGGGTGGACGAGCTACAGGGAGAAATGAATAAGATCAAGCCCCCTACCTTTGATGGTGAGCACAAGGATGAAGATGCGGAGACCTGGTTGTTGGGTATGAGGAAATACTTCCAGTTGCATAACTATTATGCGCGAGCAGAAGGGAGAATTGTTATCTATCAGTTAAAAGGAAAGGCATCAATGTGGTGGGATCAATATGTGCAAGTGTAGCACATTGATGAGAAGAAAGTGACTTGGAGAGAGTTCAAGAGCTATTTCCAAAATAAATACTTAACCAAGCGTTACTATGATAAGAAAATGAAGGAGTTCTTCAAACTCAAGCTTTGGAGCATGACAATAGACGAGTACGAAAAGAGATTTTTAGAGTTGTTTAATTATGTGTCTTTCATTGAGGATGAACAAGTGAAAATTCAGAGGTACTTGAGTGGGTTGCCCTCATTTATCAGTGACAAGATACAGTATGATGACCCTAAGACATTGGAAGAAACCATAAGGCATGCTAAGTGTCTTTATGAGCAACAAAGGGGAAGACCGACTTTCCAAAAGGTTTGGGAAGATAAGATGAAAAGCAAGGTGGAACAGAGGAAGAAGGGAGTTAAGCCACTGTTTTTCAAAAATATTGCACAAGGACAAACGACTCTCCAGGAGCCCAGAATGTCGAAAACAGTGGGACAAAAAGCATGGCAACAACCTATGCAATGTTGGGGTTGTGATGGAAACCATGTACGTAGAGATTGACCTCAAAGAGGTGATAAAGCAAGGATTGCACACAGTGTACAACAAATTGCGACAGTGGAAGAAATGGGTAGAAATGTGGCAAGGATTTACGTTGTGTTGGATAAAAAGCAGGCCGAGTTTCAGTCGCACATGATCGAGGTGGAAGGTAAGATTAATGACCAACCCATTGCTATTTTAATTGACTCAAGAGCTAGTCATAGTTATGTAGATCCTAAGATCGTGGAAAGATTCCATTTGCCAAGAAGCAAGCTTGGAAAACCGTGGTTGGTGTAGTTAGCTACAGGAGCAAAAAGGAAAATTAATGAGATGGTTAAGGCATGTCTAATGGAGATGAATGGACTGCGCACAAAAGTTGATTTGAATATTATACCTTTAGGCTCGTATGATTGCCTCGTTGGTATGGATTGGTTGGATGAGCACCATGTTGTCCTGGATTGTTAGAATAAGGCATTTACTTGCCTAGATGAGCAAGGAAATTTGAGATCAATTCAAAGAATTCTAAGGGTTGTGACTATCAGATAAATTATGGCCTTGCAGTTGAAGAAAAGCTACAGGAAAGGATGTCAAGTATTCGCAACGCACATGAAAGAGGGACCTAAGGATAAAGTGCTAAGTGTGGAAGACTGCGCAGTACTGAAAGAGTTTGAGGATGTCTTTAAAGAGATACCGGGATTGCCTCCGAAAAGAGATATTGATTTCTCTATAAATATGAGGCCGGGAGCGGCACCTGTATCCAAGACTCCTTATAGGATGAGCATGCCAGAGTTGAAGGAGTTGCAGATGCAACTTGAAGAGCTTCTAAAGAAGGAGTATATACGCCCAAGTGCGTCGCCTTGGGGTGCACCAGTTTGTTCGTGAAGAAGAAGGATGGTACGCTGAGACTTTGTATCGACTTCAGGCAGTTGAACAAGGTAATAGTGAAGAACAAGTATCCTTTGCCAAGGATAGATGACATGTTTGATCAGCTAAGAGGTGCGCGGATATTTTCAAAGATAGATCTCAAATGTGGTTATCACCAGGTGAGAATTAAGGAACAAGATATCAGTAAGACTGCCTTCGAAACAAGGTATGGTCATTACGAGTTCACAATGGTGCCATTTGGGTTGTCAAATGCACCAACTGTCTTCATGTGTTTAATGAATGGAGTTTTCAGAGAGTACTTGGATAAGTTCGTCGTCGTATTTTTGGATGACATTCTTATTTACTCAAGGTCTGAAGAAGAACACGAGCAACACTTGAGAATGGTGTCACGGTTGTTGAGGGAGCATTAGCTTTATGCAAAGCTAAGAAAGTGTTCATTTTATCAGCAACAGATTCATTACTTGGGTCATATTATTTCAGAAGAAGGAATAGTTGTGGACCAAGCGAAGATAAAAGTCATTGAGGAATGGCCGACACCAAGAAATGTCGCAGAGGTAAGGTCTTTTATGGGACTAGCAGGGTACTACAAAAGGTTTATTGAAGGATTCTGAAAGGTTGTGCATCCAATCACATCCCTGCAAAAGAATGGTGTGTGATTTGAATGGACTCCGGATTGTGCAAGGAGTTTTCAACACTTGAAGACTTTGTTAACAAGTGCGCCAATTTTGAGAATTGTTGATCTTGATGCAAACTTCGTTGTGTGCATGAATGCATGCAAGAAAGGACTCGGTGGAGTCCTGAGTCAGAATGGATATGTGGTATTCTACAAGTCAAGGAAGTTGAAAGAGCATGAAAGGCTCTATGCTACGCATGATTTAGAGTTGGCAACTATAGTGCATGCCTTGAAGATGTGGCGGCATTATCTCATGGGTAAGAGATTTGAGTTGAGAACAGACCATTGTGGTCTGAAGTATTTGTTTGGACAACCAAGTTTAAATGCCAGACAAAACAGGTGGTTAGAGTTCCTCAGTGAGTATGACTTTGACATAAAGCATATCAGAGGAAAAAAAAACAAGGTGGCTGACGCGCTCGACAGCAGGGTGCATGAGATGCATGCTACAGCCATTAGCATGTACCAGACAGATTTGCGCGACAAAATTTTGGAAGTTGCCAAATCATAAATGCGCATGGATATAAGTGCGACCTTACAGCAAGGTACGTCGCAGCAGAATTTGGAAGGTTATGAGCTAAGAGAGGATGGGATCCTCATGTATAGATGCAGAGTCCATGTGTCAAATGATCAAGAGTTGAAGAACCTGATTTTGTCAGAGATGCATAAGGTTCCTTGTGTTGGACATCCAGATTACCAGAAGACCATTGTCGCGGTCAAGAAGCAATACTTTTGGCCAGGTATGAAAAAGGAAGTTGCAAACTTTATTGCGAGATGTCTTAAATGTCAGAAGGTCAAGGCTGAGCGCAAGCTGCCCATTTTGTTCCATTGAAGTCAACTTACAAGGCACTTGACCTTGCTAAGATATACATGCGTGAATTTTCTAAGTCGCATGGTATACCTAAAACAATTGTGTCTGATAGAGATTCCAAGTTCACTTCGAACTTTTGGAAAGGGCTATTCAAAAGATTTGGAACAAGTCTGAATTTTAGCACAACATATCACCCTGAGACAGATGGTCAAACAGAGAGGGTAAATCGAGTGATTGAAGACATGCTAAGGATGTATGTCATGGATAAACCATCAAAATGGGAAGACTACCTTCACTTGGTAGAGTTTGCTTACAACAATGGGTATCAAGCATCTTTAAAGATGAGCCCATTTGAAGCACTTTATGGTAGAAAGTGCAGCACACCAATGAGTTGGGACAACCTAGCAAATCCCGCAGTAGTTGGGCCAGATTTGCTCCGGGAAATGGAGGAGCAGATGGTAAAGATAAGGCAGAATTTAAAAGTTGCCCAGGACAGGCAGAAAAGTTGTGCAGATAAAGGTAGAATCCACAGAGAGTTTAAAGTGGGTGATCACGTGTTTCTGAAAGTGAAGGCCAGTCTCAGTTCCCTAAAGTTGAGAAAGTGTTCTAAGATAGCAGCGCTACTGTGGGCCATTTGAAATCCTTGAAAGGATTGATCATGTCGCTTATATGCTTGCATTTCTTACGTCCTTGTGCATTCATAATGTTTTCCATGTGTCATTGCTTAAGAAGTATGCACCTTATGCTAATCATATTATTGATTGGAATGTGATTCAAGTGGAGCCAGAAGGCAGATTTCAAGTGCAACCGATTTGCATATTGGATCGGAAAATCAAGCAACTCCAGAATCGAGTCATGGAGTTGGTAAAGGTCCAATGGACCTGGTACGGTCCTGAGGATGCAACCTGGGAGCGTGAGGATGCTATGCTAGCAGAGTATCCTCATCTTTTTAAATATTTTTGAAATTTTGGGTGTACATGTGTATAAGATGCACTAAGGACAGTGCATAAATAAGGGGGAGGGGATTGTAATGTTCTTGATCCGGAACCCTTTGTAATTGTCCATATAGGTTGGTGAATCGTTGGTACTAATGGTTTATGTAATGTATACATAGGCTAGTGAGCCGTTGGCACCTAGTTTTGGTGTTGCGTGCATCTAAGTAAGTGCGCAGAGAATTGTAATCAAAGACAGGGTGCACACATTTTATGTGTTGCACGCACATGGGTAAGTGCACACATTGCACTATATTGCGCGCACTTGGGTAAGTGTGTGGAAATGACTGGAAATGCGCAGAGCTAAGTTATATATATATATATATATATATATATGACTGGATATGTTTTGAGGCCGAAGAGCTTATGTGATTATGAGGCTAGTGAGCCTAGATGCAGATAGGTCAGTGCACCTATCCATTGAAATATAATCATGATTATTAATATAATATTGCATCACTACACACACAGACTCAGACGAAAAGAGATGGGGGGCTAACTCCACCAAAAAAGGGAAAAAGGGGAGAATATTTTAATATATTTCCGAAAAGTGTGATGTGGATAAGTTTTTATCCTAAGTTCCTGAGGGTAGAGAACGGGTCACCAAGTGGCTTAAAGTTACTTCTAAAGGTGACAAGTGTCAAGTTGAAGGCATGCAATATATATTGTTGGCCTTAATGTATTTCAGGGATTATCCGTTATTGGGGAATTATTCAGATGGATGTTTCAGGCTCTTGTGAGCACAAGGGGGTCGGACTGTATAGAAAATCCGATTATTACCTTATCTACACAGAGAAGCTTGTAAGG
The DNA here is from genome assembly GCA_010110895.2 of Picea sitchensis. Lineage (NCBI taxonomy): Eukaryota > Viridiplantae > Streptophyta > Pinopsida > Pinales > Pinaceae > Picea > Picea sitchensis. Next base: position 11,728 of record SNQJ01S0046609.1, on the reverse strand, counting down.
AGTTGTGGTGTTGTAATCTGAGTTTACTGTTGAGGAGACGGGTTGATAGACTGTGAGCAATCTCTCTAGGTGAGAGATTCGTTGCTGAGAAGTGGTTGTCAGACCTGGAAGCATACTCTCCAGGTGAGAGTATTGTTGAGAATTGTTCCTTGGTGCGTTGAGCATTAGTCGCAGGGCTCAAGGACTTCATGTCTAGCCTGTTGCTCATAACCCTGGGAAGGGAAGTGGGGCAGCCGAAGGACTGTTGAGCAAAGAAGGGGCACACTTCCTTGGGTGTGACAAGCTAAGTCACATGGTTTGAGTTCGAGTTCGGGTTCGACAACGATTAGGTTCGATTCGGGTTCGGGTTCGAATTTTTCAATAAGGTTCGAATGGAGTTCAGCTTTAGGTTCGACTATATATCTATAGACTTTAAAATGAAATATAAGATAAAATAATAACTTAATCAAAAATCCACAACAATAACTATATGTGAGTAGGAACCTTGATTAATAAATATATATGAATAATTTAATTGTCATAAAATCCAATCATCAAATATGATATCCAAATTTAAAAAATTGATTAATAAATATATATGAATAACTTAATTGTCATAAAATCCAATCATCCAAATATGTTATCGAAATTTAAAAAATATGTTATTAAAATTTAAACCATAGTCTACAACAACGAATTGGAAAACAAGGAATTGGAAAAAGACGAACAAATTGGAAAAAGCCGTAGAACATATTTCTCAACTTCAAAATTTAAAAAAGAATCGCGGCTAGCCTATCAATGGTCACGGATCGATGGTTTATTGCTTCTCAACACTCAAACGTAGGTAGCGGCATCACGACTCATAATAGTCCCGGAGGAGGCCTGAGGGAAGGGTTTCGAGTCTCGACAGTCCCAGAGGAGGCCCGAGCGAATAGTTTCAAGTCTCGATAGTCTTAGAGGAGGCTCGAGCGAAGGGTTTTAAGTCTCAATAGTCCCGGAGGAGGAGACAAACCAGAGCGCGGGTTTCAAACTTTCACAAACGCGAGGATTTCGGCTCGGTTCCAGTTCACAACACTGAACACTCGAAAGGGTTCACGAATCACAATGGCCAAGGTTCGACGAACCTAGACGAACCACAAAATTTTTTTTAGGTTTGCCGAATTTCGAACCTCAAGGTTCAAATTCGACGAACCCTGTGACTTAGGTGACAGGTGCATGGGGAATGAGGCACTATGGTCTAGTTGCAGCAGCATACATATAGGAGTGAGCAATTATGTTGTGAGTCAGACCTTAGTGCGTCACTAGAAGTCTTTTTACCTGGTGGATTTTGAGCCCCAGCTCGAGGGTGACCTATTGCTGAAAGCTTATGAGCAACAGCGTTTATGGTTGGAAGGAATGTCTGAGTCAAGGCCGCAGTTGGTGACTTTCATAAAAGATAGTGTTCTTTATGTACTTGTCTTATTTACTGTGTTCTTATTTATCTGTGTTTGACATGGGTTAATTCTTATATGTTGTTGCGTATAAATATTTGTTGTTATTGTGTTTAATGTTGCTTGCACATGTAATTATGGTGCTTATAGCCTATATCTGTAGCTGTGCATAAGTATGTCAGTTGATGATAACCTCGCCTGCTAAGTTAACCTTGTGAATTGGTTATGAGTCTTCAAAAGAGGATTGAGTGGCCGAGTGCGCGGGATTGTAGCCTATATGCATCAAGAGGCTGGAATTCATGTGCGCATTTAAGGAAATAGACCTTGTGCACAGTGAAATCAGACGTGGCGCATGACGCCTAGATGGATGTGTGCACAGTTATGTTGTGTGATCAGTATGTTGGTGCGTGCAGTTGTTGAGTTACTTTCGTTGCTTAAGGTTGTATTAAAAAGAGAATGTTGCTTCCGCTATTATAAGTTGTGTAGCGTGACTCAAGCTTGGGCTGAGCACATTACTTCAAGAGATACTGCGCGAATTGTGTTTAAAGTGGTACCTGCACAGTGAAACTTCAGAGTAACATTGCTCAGTCGTATGTTGGGGATGTTACAATTCAGTTGACTTAGAGCTACAAAAGTTGAGTTTGTGTGACGTGGCCCAGCCTGGGGTGGCTAGTGTTGAAGATTGAGTAGCTTTGGAAGATATCCTTATTGTATTTAACCAAGACAAACCCGAAAGAATATCATTATACTATATTTGTTAAGACGGCCCTTTTGTGCCTTTGTAAAAGTCGTCCCTATTGTGCCTTGACAAGTAAAATGAAAAATAGAACGATGAAGTGATCGGTCGGCCCATACCTAATTTTAGGATGTCCAACTACTATTTATAAGAGGGGCCAATGCCTCATTTGAACACACTCACAACACAAGTTATGTGGCTAAAGAAGAAGTGCGCAAGTCTTGAAGGAAGAAGCTACTGCAACTGGGTGTGACGTTGAAAAGGTTCTTGGTTCTTCTCTTGGATATATCTTGGTTAAGTGGTGCGCTACTCTTGCCTTAGAGGAAGATCTTCTGCTTTGTTAGTTCTCTCTTATAGAGAAGCATTGTTCTTGGTTGGAAAATCTATATTGAGGAAGTTTGTTGGGTTTTTCCCCTTAGGGAGTTTTCCCAAGGTAAATCTTGTGCATGCTGTGAATGTTATTCTTTCAATGATCCTTTATATGCAATTATTGTGCTAATGGTTTAATAAGTAAAAGAACACTAATCTAGTTAACTGCTTACGTAGAAAAATCAACAGTTGGGGACGTTACAAAGTGGTATCAGAGAAATATCAAAGTGTTGTAGGGAGTATCATGGCCCAGCCTGGGTGGCTGGGGATGTTACAAATTGGTATCAAAGCAATATCGGAGTGTTGTATGGAGTATCATGGCCCATCCTAGGTGGTTGGGGATGTTACAAATTGGTATCAGAGCAATATCGAGGTGTTGTATGGAGTAGCATGGCCCAACCTAGGTGGTTGGGGATGTTACAAATTGGTATCGGAGCAATATCGGAGTGTTGTATGGAGTAGCATGGCCCAGCCTGGGTGGTTGGGGATGTTACACCAGTACTGTCAAGGTTGTTCCCTCTCAGTCAGCGGTTTGGTGTTTATATTAAATCAAAACACAATTACATGTCTCATAACATTAACATTTGATGTTTGTGCATAATTGCAGCCTTGGGGGAAAACAGGGTGTTACAGGTCTATGCACTCTCTTGAAGAAACAACTAAGGACAGAGAGAATTGGAACAAACAATCATGGAAAACAATATTGACAACAAAGTAATTCCTTGAAGACTTCAACACGAATTTTTCGTTTAACATGGTTATTTTCCTAAAGGTGTCGTTGTCTAGGATGATTACGTATCCAGAAAACAGTTTCTTCCTTAACATGCCTTGGAAGAGATGAAGGCCCACTATCAAAACATATTTTACAGATCTTGATTAGAAAGCCTTAACATCCTTCCTTTATAACAAGAAAGAGAGTCAAAAAATGTATGTTATGATTTGAGAGATAAAGAAATAAGTGAAATACCCAATATGACCAATCCCAATGACTGCCAATGTGCTCGCAAAAATGAACAGAGTTATTGGAAGGAGGAATGCACTTACATAAATAGTTCATTCACTAATTATCAGTTAAAAACATTAGTAATAACTTGGGACTCCCATAGGATATTGATTCAATACAAAAGGATATATTGGCCTCCTTGGGCACAACATGCCCTCCCCCCTTAAAATATTTGTCCTCAAAGCATTATCAAGTGTTGACACTGCTCACTGGTATGTTTCCCTTCCATTTATATATACATATGGTAAAACCGTGTTGGTTTAACGACAACCATCTGGATAATAAAAAGTAGAGCATGCTAATATATATATATATCGTGAAATATATATTCCAAGGAAATCTGCCAAGCACTTCTCCTCATTCCAAAGATGGTATCTAGGTCCTAGGGTAAACCATATTCTGCAGAAGCTCGAGGTTTTGTCAACACAAGGCTTAAGGATGTTATAACAATATACTCACTAAGAGCTCAACATGTCACTTGTGGAATTGAACCGAGGTGGGAAGGATAACATAGGATCCCCCCCCTCTTCCTTGAAATATCTGTATGGAGACCAGCTCAACCGATAGCCACAATAACAACTAGTAACCCAGTGAAACTCAGTCGGACTAGAACAGGAGACCTCATAGCGAACTCTGCCTTGAAACAAACCGTTTGAACCGATTGAACTAACCCAATGTGTGTGTGTGTATATATATATATATATATATATATTCTGAAGGAATACTTCATGGAATATATCTGAAATCCCCCCCGCTTCTCTAGAATATGTCTAGATGGTGAATGGATTAATCGCGAATCGAATAACCAACCAGTAACCCTTGGAGCTTTTCCCTTAGGAGAGAGTTTGAGCAACATCTTCTAAGTTAGGCTCTTCGTAAGGTCCAAGTTCAACCGTATCAATTTCATTCTCATAGTCAGTATCATAAATGAGATCCCCTTCAAAGTAAAAAAAACTTGTATCCCAATACGTGAGATCAATAGGCTGATATATTCCTATGAGGAAAGGAATGATTACATCAATCTCATTGACCTTTAGATGGATGAGATTGTGGTGTTGAGAACCAACCTTAGCAGGATTTTAGCCTTATTCCTCATGACTGTGATCATACTTTGATCCTGAAACTAGGAGTGATTGAGATTCCATCTTATGCCCATACGATGTTTAATGTATCCATGTTTTGGTTCATAACCAAACACAAGGGAAAATCTCATGAAGTTGGTGATTTCCTCGAGTGCTTGCACTGGATCTATGATTTCACCTAGAAGCCTTAGTCCTTAATTAGACAGTAGGGTTGGGTGCAATAAGCTCCCTAAGAAGAAGAGTAGGATTTTGAGTTCTTTCCATGCATTTGTTTGCTTTCATTTGTGTGTTTCCTTTCATTGCACTACTTGTTTAGTTTGCTTGATGCTTTTAATTGCCTTAGAATAATTTCCTTTTATCATTTTCACGCCTAGACTTAGAAAAAAAGTTGATTTCATGCAAAGTATTATTTTTTCTCTCAGGGCGGTAGATTCACCCTTGATGATGTCTTTACCAAGTTAGATGTGTGTAGATAACAAGTATGAATGAGATTCTGGATTTCTCATACACTCTTGCATAAGAGTGCATGTCCCCAAGTAGGAGCCAGATGTTGCCCCCCTCAAGGGTCACTACTTCCAGAGGCACCCTTGAAAGGAGTGTTGTGTTGTTGATTGCATGAGCTCTCTTGTTCATATTTCCTAGACTTGGACAACACTTTCAGTTTCTCCTTCAGATATGTGATAATGTTAGCTCAACCATGGTATATCGGTTCTCTCTCCTCGTGCCTCAGATGACAAATGCACTTGGTAAATTATGCTTTCAGTATACATGGTCATGGTACTTTGGCTTAAGAAGCTATACTTCATATGCTATGCTCTGCACTCAATGCATTGGTTTGATATTTAGAAATGGTGCTATAACTTCTAAGCTAGTCATGAAAATGGTAAACATTGAAGTGTTATCTAACAACAACTCCATAACATTAATAATTTTATCTTTTGCCTCATCTTAGCATGGGGGACATGATTATCTTTTAAAGATGTGACGATTCTTGAGTCAAGTCGTACTACTAGAGATCAAGTTGGTGTAGCGTATCCATATCCCGACCATACATAACATTTTACACTTTTCCATTTCATATCCATCTCATTCATAAAAAATATAACATCCCTTCATGTCTAATTTATCACATGTCATCCAGCAAGCTCTAGCTAAAGAAACCCTAAGTTAGAGCCAAAAATGCTAGAGGTGAAGAGCAAACAAAAAGTTCAAAGCCAAAAAATAATGAAGCTTGAGCTATGCCACCTCGCTATGAGGCCAATGCCCCTAGTCCCATGCTTGTCTACAAATATCTAAAGAAAAAAGGGACTTGTTGACCGCCCATTTAGCACAGGTGGTCAACTCCATATGCCATGAAGAAATGCATCATCAGATGCCATGTTGTCGAAGACTTTTGGTCCTACAGGGCAGTGTTTGGCCCCAGCACTTTATTTTGTAATTGGATTTTCCGCA
>SNQJ01S0046608.1:58673-71727 GCA_010110895.2 Picea sitchensis | reverse complement strand
ACCTCTCTGGAAATCGTGTGTGGCCCCTTTACTCCATATGTGAGTCTGGTCGGCAAGCTATCATCAGCCTGCATCATCAACAATCGTATCAGAACATGTCCAGATCATATCATCAAATCAAATATACTAAAATCACAGTAAACAATCAACCCCAAAGCACACTCCCTGACTCGCTCTGGAGTCCAAGGGGTCCCGTCGATGCCTCTGCATCCTCAAGGTCAAAAACCCTTCACACTCAATAAAACCGAGTCAATAGCACCTGTCCACGTCAAAGATGTAAAACATCATGTCATCTATCATATCACATCATAATCAAGGATAAATGTTTTCTTATCATAAAATTCCAGATCACTTGCGAGCAAGTGTCCTCAAAGAATAAGTTTTCTCAGTGCTCTCGAGCAGGATGTTACATACACCCCCTCTTAGTCTAAACTTCATCTTGAAGTTTCATAGTATAAATGCTGAAATATGTGTATCACAGTATCATAAGTCTATCTATCAAACAAAAATGAAAAATGCTGGTGCATATCATATGCGTCCTCCCAGGTCGCTGAGTGTGGACTATAACTGTCCCACTAGACCTTGACCTGATCCACCGTTCGACGTCGTAACTGTCGAATGCGATGATATAAGATGCAGACCAGCTCAGCCGTGAGAGCTCCCTCATCCGATACCTGCAAGGAACTCATGTCAATCACATGTGTAGGATCACTAATATAGTGTCTCAATACAGATACATGAAATACATCATGCATACGCCTCAAAGAATCAGGCAAGGCTAGTCGATAGGCCACGGGCCCCTTTCTCTCCATAATCATGAAAGGTCCCATGAACCTAGGAGAGAGTTTATCTCCCTTTTCAAACTAGATCGAACTCTTATGAGGTTTAACTCGCAAGAAGCTTGATCGCTGACCTCATAACAATGGTCGACTTGATGCACATCGGCATAACTCTTCTGTCGATCCTGCACTTATTTAATTCTTTGTCTTATTGTTTTCATTTGTTATTCCATTTCTTGGATCGCTTCTGGTCCCACCAGGACCCTATCCTCAAGTCGATCCCAACTCAAGGGTGTCCGACATGGTCACCCGTACATAAACTTGAAAGGCGCCATCTTAATGGTGCTCTCGTAATTGTTTTTGTAAGAGAACTCTACTAGTGGAAAGAATTCTTCCCAACGCCTTTGTTGGTCCATCACGTACATGCACAACATGTCTTCCAAGGTTTGGTTCGTTTGTTCAGTCTGTCCATCAGTCTCTGGGTGATACGCAGTACTAAAGTTAAGTTGGGTTCCCAAGGCCTCTTGGAAACGCGTCCAAAATCATCCAGTAAACACCAATCCTCGATCAGATATAATCCTCTTAGGCATGCCATGCAGCCTCACAATCTCACTGATGAAAACTCTAGCTATGTCAGGTTCCTGATACGCCGTATTCATAGGAATAAAGCGAGCACTCTTCGTCAGAGTGTCTACTACTACAAAAATCGAGTCATTCCTCCTTATCGTCAGTGGCAATCCAACAATAAAATCCATCGAAATAACTTCCCATTTCTATTCTGGAATGGCATGTTGTTGTAGTAATCCTGCTGGGTGTCTATGTTCAGCCTTTACCTGCTGACAATCCAGACACCTGGCCACATAGTTAACTATGTCGGCCTTCATTCCCCTCCAAAATAATAAGGGCCTAAGTTCTTCCCTCATCTTCATAACTCCTGAGTGAGCCATGTAAACTTCTCTATGAGACTCACTTAGGATCAACATCCGGAACTCGTCATTTGGCGGTACATAAATCCGAATTTTAATCCTCAATAAACCATCACTATCAAATGAATATCCCTCATATCGTGGTACCATCATTGTGTTTTGTCCGATAAAACCCTCGACCTCCTTGTACCAGTCATCATCACACTGTAAAGTGAGAATATTCTCACGTAGAATCGTCTGAAGAGGCAACACCGAAAATATGCATGGTCTCTGACTCAAAGCATCCACCACTCGGTTCACTGTTCCCTTTATTTAAGTAATCTCGAAGTCATACTCGCTAAGAAATTCTGACCAACGTCGTTGTCGCGCGTTCAGATTGCTTTGCATAAAAATGTATTGTAGTCCACAATGTTAAGATTTTGGTTCAAAGTTTTGTCCAACAAGGTAGTGTCTCCAAACATTCAAAGCATATACGATGGCTAATAACTCCAAATCATGCGTCGCGTAGTTCTCCTCATGCCTTCTCAGTTTCCTCGAAATGTAAGCGATTACTCGTCCGTCTTGCATCAAGACTATGCCTAATCCTTCCTAGGATGCGTCTGTGCATACCAAGATGTCTGCGTCCATGTCAGGGACCTTTAGTATCGACGTTGTTGTTAAAAACTCCTTAAGCCTCCGAAATGTTTCCATGCATTTCTCGGTCCAAACAAACTTCTTGTTTTTCTTCTACAATTCCGTGATCGGATTTGCTATCTTCGAAAATCCCTCGACAAACCATCAATATTATCCTGCTAAACACATAAAGCTATGCACTTTTGTGACATTCATCGGCGCAGGCCACTCCATAATGGCCTCAACCTTGGCTAGATCCATGGTGATACATTCGCCAGAGATGACATGACCTAAGTAGTGAATCCTCGACTGGTAGAAAGAGCATTTGGACAACTTCCCATACAATTTGTGCTCTCACAGACACTGTAGTACCAAGCGCAAGTGCTCGTTGTGCTCCTTCGTTGTCTGAGAGTAGATCAAAATATCATCTATGAATACTTGGATGAACTTGTCCAAGTACTCATGGAACACCCCGTTCATCAAACTCATAAATACTCCTGGGGCATTTGTCAGTCCAAATGGAAAAACCGTAAAATCGTAATGTCCAAATCTCATCTTGAAGGCAGTCTTAGGGATGTCATCCTCCTTGATCTGTAACTAGTGATACCTTGATCGCAAATCGATCTTGGAGAACACCTTCGGCCCTTCATTTGATCAAACAGATCATCAATTCTCGGCAAGGGATACTGATTCTTGATCGTAGCCTTGTTTAGTCGACGATATTCAATGCAAAACCTCCACAATCTATCCTTATTCCAAATGAAAATAATAGATGCACTCCACGGTGACACACTAGGACATATCAGTCCTAGGTGCAACAACTCCTTCAGTTGCATTTTCAACTCTTGCAACTCCAGGGTTGACATCCGATACGGCGTTCTTGCTATCAGTTCGGTCCCCGGTTTCAGGTCTATGGCAAACTCCAATTCCCTTTCCAGCGACATCCTAGGTAACTCCTCTGGAAATACGTAAGAAAACTCCTTCACCACCGGAAGGTGTTCTAGACATTCCACTACTCCCTTTTTGTTTAGCGCAAGGATCGCATAAATCTTGCACCCCTTGCACATACTCTTTCATAACTACAAGGAAGAGACGAACCTCAAGGAGACTCCCTGGTTCCATCCTACAATCACATGTCTCTGTCCTTCGTCATCAACCAAGCTCAACTATTTTGTCTTACAGTTGAATAACGCCTCATGCGATTCCAACCAATCCATACCGATCATGACGTCATAAGATCCTAAGATTGTGACGTACAAGTTGACCCTCATGAAAAACTCCCCCAGGTGAAGGGCACATCCCGTAACTTTTCCTCCAACCTTTTGTTTGGCTCCCAAAGCCATCTCTATGAAGCTAAACTCATCCTGGTCGACTGCCTTTACCTTAATCCTTTTTAGCATTGCACCAGAAATGAAACTCTCAGTAGCACCGGGATCTATCAAAACACTAAGGGTCTGGTCAGCGATGGTAGCTGTCATCTCGAGCACCGTCGACTGGTGCTCTACCTGGCGGTTATTTACCTCTACATGAATCTGATGGACCTTGCCCATATCTCCCACTGTAGTGGGTCTGGATGATCCAGACACTCTGGTCCTCTCCACAGGACAGTCACATTGTTAGTGTGGCTCCCCACACATCCAACACCCCTTCTTCGGCCCAGTTGTCCTGGTATCCAAAGTAGAAGATGACGGCCCACTATCCTCGAACCCTGGTCTGTTCTACTGAACAGGCCTAAACTGCTGTTGTTGTGGGCGACAATGCTGCTAGTGCTGTGGTCCGTGCTAAGGTGTGGAGTGTACCAGAGCAGCTCCATAAAAAATGCCTCGTACTTGGGCACCGTACGACCTCCCTGTCGTAATTCGTTGAACTCATTAAGATAACGCTCAACGAATTCCTCTGAAAGGTACCTCTCTCGGAACCGTTCCTCAAAAAGTTCCCATGACACGTCTTCGACGGCCATCTTCAGTTGTGGCAGGAGCATCTTCCACCATAGAAGAGTGCTCCCCTTCAGTTGAAAGACCGCCATGCAGACCTTCATGTTGGAGGTATAATCGCAAAGTGCGAAGCACATCACCATGTTCTCCAGCCATGCATCGGCGGCTGCGCCATCCGGAGCACCAAAGAACTCGGGAAATTTGACTTTCTCGATTTCACGGTGAATGCTACCAGTAACGGCCAGTGCGCACAGTGGAACCTCAGCGGGTGCCGATGCCCTGGCCTCATCTCTGTCCAAATGGTAGATCAGTGCCTTGGACATGTGTTGAAAAGATCTCATCATCCCAACAACATCGCCAACTCCTATTTGCTCCTGTCCGAGAACCTGCTCATCTCCCCGGGGGTTAGACCCCTCAGGTGCAGATGCTACTGGACGCATCACGCCTCCTCCCCTGGCACCCTGTTGTCTGCCTCCGCAACGTCCTCTAACCATGGTTACCTACACGCACATAATCAACTTGATTAGCAACATTATAATCAATCATGTCAATGAAATTCATAGTGATCCCAAGTCGCAGGTTGAACCCGCTCTGATACCACATGTAACGACCTCCTCGTTACGCCGACAACCCTCTTATATCAAGTGCAATTTTTTTTTGTTATATGTGTGTGCACATGTGTACAAAGAAAATAAATGCATTCGAATCTACATCGCCACCAGACGACAAATAAGATGCAACCACAATGAACACAACAAGACGACATAAGACGCACAACAAGTGACTGCATGCATTAACGATGATCAATCGACAATAAGTAAGACTAACTACCCATCCATCCTACCCTACAATGGTTAGGACCTCCAAGACACATAAGCAATGCTCAAGCCCAGGTTCCCATCAATTTTAACCATTTAAGGTCTCAGAGCTGGCGACTGTTCTGAGGAACATGGAGGTGTCTACATTCTGCTCGACACAAGCAAACCAAGCAAAAAATTGATTACAACCAAGTACAATAATAATTAAATAAATACCACGACCACTATGGAAAGTGCAAATCCGATTGGACTCTGACAACAACCAACCATCATTAGAACGAGGCATTATCCACGACTCAAATTAGCATTAATTTCTGATCCGTACTACTTGTAATTACCATTAGTTCACCAGTTGCCAAATCTACCCCCAAAAAGAATGTAGAAACAATTAATTGCATTTCCCCAATACTAATTTCTAATGACTGATTGTACATAGTTTAACGACCTCACATTTTTATATGTTAACAAATTTGACAACATTCAACCACATAACCATAAAATGATAACAACAATATCTCTCCTTCAATAACCTTGCAAATAAATGCTAATCACATTACCTCTTGGCCTTATATTAAGTTAAAAATATAGGAGGTATAAAGAATAAATATAATAGAAAATAAGAGTTTGATAACTACATCATCACCCAAATGCCATAAATTTAACATTTATTCTATGTATGTAAAAAAATATGCCCCTCCCTTTTTCATGTACATATATATAAGGTATACCCGTGAGTAGACATCGATCCTTCATTGCTTAAAGACATGGTATTGACATTAATATGGTTAACAATAATCTTTCCTGTACTTGGCATAAGCATCGAGATATTATAATTTGTGCAACAACAACTACAAGTCAAGCATCTATTTATAACATTAGGCATCGAATAAAATGACCAAATTGTATAACCCTTGAAGATCCCTTCAAATTCTTAACATTCCTCTTCATCTCTTATCTAAAATAAGGGCATTTCTTTTCTCCTATTTTAATTAGCATCCTAAGATAGTGATCAATATTTCTTATAGAACCTAATGTAGGTGAAGACGAAAAGGGGAAAGGAAGGGAGATTTCAAGTGACGTAGGCGATGTCTTCCCTATCACCCCGTAGGGTCTCTTCACCTGACCTCCTGCTCACAGGATCGTTCTAATCCCCTCTTCGAGCCGAATTAGCTCCTTAGATTCCAGAGTGGAATCCTTGTCAAACACCCGATCCATAGGTCCTTCTTTACCCTGTCACGGCCTCTGCACCTAACTGTGGTTATCCCCGACTCTCTATCGGGGTTCGAGGTTTCATGCTTCCTGATGTCGAGAGTTTCTCACCTCTCCAATCCCCGATTACTGATGCGGCCCTTTCCATGTGCTATCCCTCCTGGCTATAGGCTTTGGCCCATATGACCATCAACACATGACCTCGGTCAAACCTCTCATCGGGGTTTCAGCATTTTCGATATCACCATGCACATGCCTACAGGATTCCTGATCCTCCGATCCCCGATGTGCTCCTTATCCCATGCTTTAGCCCCTTCCGGCTATACAATGGTCCATGTGACCGCTCCTATATGACCTCAGCAATAACTCTCATTGGGGTTTCGGGGTTTCCAGTGTAAATGTGCATACACCCTTGGAACCCACGATATGCTGATCCCCGACTTCCCTCGGATCGCTGACAGCTAGCCTCCACTACGCCTCTATCCTCCTTCTCTGCTATGATGACAGCTATTCCCCACTGATTGGGGTTTCGTGATTCATGATTTCAAAATGCACGAACTCTTCACTCCTGGGATCTCCGATATCCCGATACCGATGTGGGATGCCACCTGTCCTCCTCGCTGACTCCTCTGGGGTCTTTGGAGCCTTCCATCTGATCCATTCTGCTGCTATTGCTACTGCTTCTACTGCGCTACTGCTGCTGCCTTTTCTATTCCCAACTTCTCCCTGCTGGTAGTCTGGGCTGATCCCAACATCAGCTTCCTAATTTCCTCGATCATTGCATCCAGCTGCTCCCATGGTTGGTCCTATTTTTGCAGTCTCCTCAGCTGCAAAAATTTTTGGCCATTGGGTAGATCATCATGATCTCCCATGCCTTCCTCCTTACCTGTTTCCAATTTTACCTGTTGGATGTGCCTTCCCTGCACTCTCACCCTTTCTTCCAGGGCTTCTATCTGTTGCCACAGCTCAGCAAAACACAAGTTGTTTGCCTCACCTTCCTATGCTTCTATAACCTCCCATGTCGCAGTCTTTTTAGCTTCTTGGCTGAAAATGCTGAGCCATTCCTTAGAATGCTCATCATCCTCTTTTGGTTCTTCTTTCGCTGTCAGCTGTACCTTCTGATCCAAGTTCATCTCTGAATTCATGAGACCCTCAGACGGTCTCATCTACTCGGTCAGCTCCTCTAGATGATTCTCACTCACTTTTGAGTTTATGAGACCCACAGATACTCTCATCTGCTCATCCCTGCCCACCTGGCAATATGGGATGTCCCTGCTGCTCTCCTGGCAGACTATGATATCAAATGATCCCATCTTCATCAACACTCCTTGCTGAATTGAACTCTCCTCCGAGTCCATGAGAATTTCAGACAGTCTCGAATGTTCATCTCTGCCCACCTGGCAGTTTAAGATGCTTCCATTGCCCTCCTGGCAGTCCTTGAGATCCCGCAACGATCTCTTTTCATTTCTTAGCTGGCAATGTGAATTTCCCAGGCTGTCCTCATGACAGTCTGTGAGATCCTCAGCTGATCTCAGCTCATTTCCCACCTGGAAAATTGGAATTTCTATTCTACCCTCCTGGCAGTCCTTGAGATCATCAGCCGATCTCATTTCAAATTCCAAATCGTTGAGACTTTCCCCAGTCTCTGGTTCGCATACCTGAACCCTCTTCTTCTCCTGCCACAACTTAAATTTAAGTCTCTCCAATTCTCTCTTTATATCTGCGAGCTCTTCATCTATATCTTCTTGGCTCCATAGCTCTCTCCTCCCAGCATACCTACAGCCTTCAGTAGCCCTATTGCTGCCTTCGCTTGCCTTCCTGGCAAGTCTACTGCCACTCTGCATCCTGAGCGCTTCCATCTTCATCATATAGTCCCAATGACTATCTCCTTGATTGTTGCCTACCTCCAAACAATCATTACAGAGTCCTCAACAACTCTATCTTCCTCCTTCTCCTCTGTCTGCAAGATACAAACCGAATCCTGCTCTGATACCACTTGATGTGTATCATAGTGCTTTCCTCCTCTGCCTCTTCTTGCCTGAAATATACAAGCAACAACTAGCTCTGATACCACTTGATGCAGGCGATGTCTTCCCTATCACCCCGCAGGGTCTCTTCACCTGATCTCCTTCTCACAGGATCGTTCTAATCCCCTCTTTGAGCCGAATTAGCTCCTTATATTCCGGAGTGGAATCCTTTTCAAACACCCGATCCACAGGTCCTTCTTTACCCTGTCACGGCCTCTGCACCTAACCGTGGTTATCCCCGAATCTCTATCGGGGTTTGGGGTTTCACGCTTCCTTATGTCGAGAGTTTCTCACCTCTCCAATCTCCGATTACTGATGCGACCCTTTCCACGCGCTAGCCCTCCTGGCTATAGGATTTGGCCCATATGACCGTCAACACATGACCTTAGTCAAACCTCTCATCGGGGTTTCGGCATTTTCGATGTAACCATGCACATGCCTACGGGATTCTCGATCCTCCAATCCCCAATGTGCTCCTTATCCCATGCTTTATCCCCTTCCGGCTATACAATGGTCCATGCAACTGCTCCTATATGACCTCAGCATTAACTCTCATCAGGGTTTTGAGGTTTCTAGTGTAAATGTGCATACGCCCTTGGAACCCACGATATGCTGATCCCCGACTTCCCTCGGATCGCTGACAGCTAGCCTCCACTACACCTCTGTCCTCCTTCTCTACTGTGATGACAGCTATTCCCCACTGATCGGGGTTTCGTGATTCGTGATTTCAAAAGGCACGAACTCTTCACTCCTGGGATCTCTGATATCCCAATACCGATGTGGGATGCCACCTGTCCTCCTCGCTAACTCCTCTGGGGTCCACCTCCGTCACGATCGGGAAATCGTGTATCGCGATTTCACGATTTCGACTGACAATGTTCAAGGGACTCGTGAAACTCTAAATCTTGATTTATCGATGAAGCCTCCCTATCGAGCTTTCTCTGGTGGCACTCGATCGCTGCCATGCGTCCTTCCAAATGGACGGTTCCGATTATGTCGGGATTTCGGGACTTTCAATGTCCTGGCTCCCTCGACCACGAAAATGCTGATTTCCCGATGACTAAACCTTGTGCATCTTCCACAGATCCGACGACTTTCGGGTACCCGTCCCAGATCTGACGACCCAGATCTATTCTTCTTGTGCGCTCCTCCTCCAGAGGCTAAACTGTTCGCAACTCCTGCAGATCCCACGACTAACAATATTTCTATGCGATATCTAACGGCTCAGATCCATTTCTCATGGTGTGCTCCTCCTCCAGAAGCTAATCTCCGCGCAACTCCTCCCAATCCAATGGCTGACAAGATTTCTGAGTGAGATCCGACGGCTGTCGGTCTCCTCCTCCTGTAGTCTCGTCCTGAGCTTCTCCTAGACGCTTAGAGCCAATGGTCCAGATCTGTTCTCCTGCCGATCTGATGGCTGACGCTGCTCCTCTTGATCTTACGCACTTCCTTCCCAACCTTGAGAGAATTTCAATCTTTCAAAGGCCTCGACCTTTGCTTCTTTCCTCTCTCTATGAACTCCTTCACCTTGAGGTTCGCTACTGCGCGTAAAAGCGCTGTTCCTCCTAAGCTTCTCTCCTGAAATCCTCAAGGGTCCTTTTGACTCCTGCACTCCTTGCAGAATCTCCTCGTGCACACAACGTGTGGTCTATCCTGAGCTTCTCTCGAACACTCAGACCCCTTGGGGATTTTTTTTCCTTCTCCTCCCTTAGATGGAGAAATTTACGCCTTCCTGCCTATCCTACTGCTCAAGCAACTTCTTGCTGAGTCTCTCTGGATGTTCAACAACCCAGTGAAGATCCTTCAATGGAATCTTCCTTCAAATGGCAGAACTCAAGAGAGTTCTCTTCTCTTCTGTGTCTGCTTACACACTTCCTCGATGCCCTCCTGATGGAGTATCTTTTCCACAGAACGTTCAGTAGTTCTGGGTTCCCTCTGTTTACCCTTTGCACCCGCTCAATTCCCTCCTAGTAGAGCTCTCAGAATCCTTAGTGATTCTGGTCTTCCTTCAAACTCTCAGCAGAGTTCTTCCTCCAACACCTCGTGCTTATGCTCAATGCCCACCTAGCAGAGCTCTACAGAACTTACAACAAAGTTCTGTCTGCAACTGTGTTTTATCTACCCAACCTTTCCTCTAAGGTGTTCAACAACCTTGAGGTCTTCTTCTTCCTGAGTCGATGATTCCAGCTCTGTGCCTCAACACGCCTTTGTCTGAACCTCGCAGTGTTCAGAAGTGCATCCTCTGTGCACGGCTCTCAGAACCCTCAGCGTTCTGTCACACCCTCCTGGTGTGAAGCCTCAAAGACCTTCAATCCTAAAATCAAACACAACTCTCTGCAAACATACAACCACAACATACATTTACAGAATAAAGAGAGAACACACACAGAGATCCATTCAACACAGAATCAATGAAGGAAAAACTGCTTTGTTATATTAACAATGGCAAATGCTTGTATTTTACAAAGGTGTTCTCGAGCTCTCCTAGGCTCTTCTCCTACAACCTCATCTTCACTAACTCAAAATGAGATCTCAAAATCTCTTTTACATGAGGGGCTCATCGAGCGCTTCCCTCTAGGTCTACCTACTCTAATAAATTACATTCAATGGGCTGTCTAGTCTAGAATCGGAACTAGATCTCATCCAGACACACATTAAATGCCTATATTATCTACAGCCTGTGCAAAGGCATGGCTTCCATGGCTCACCAGCCTAGACATTAAATTACATTCAATTTCAAATTTCAAATGAGGTTTCGCCTCTCTTAAATGCGCGATTTGAATTCGCGGATGTGGCTTGCTAGCTGGCTGACTGCATGGAGAGATGCTCCTGCATCAAACTCCTCAGCTGCAAAATCATGAGCTCCTGCTCATGTGCTTCCCCTCTGAGCGATTGGAAATCCTCCTGGATCTCAAAAAAGTCTTCGGAGCCTTCCATCTGCTCCATTCTACTGTTGTTGTTGCTGCTTCTGCTGCGCTGCTGCTGCTTCTGCTGCGCTGTTGCTACTGCCTTTTATCTTCCCATATTCTCCCTGCTGGTAGTCTGCGTTGATCCCAACATCATCTTCCTAATTTCCTCAATCACTGCATCCAACTGCTCCCATGGCTGGTCCTATTTTTGCAGTCTCCTCAACTGCAAAAATTTTTGGCCATTGGGTAGATCATCATGATCTCCCATGCCTTCCTCCTTACCTGTTTCCAATTTTGCATGTTGGATGTTCCTTTCCTGCACTCTCACCCTTTCTTCCAGGGCTTCTATTTGCTGCCATAGCTCAAAAAAAACATAAGTTGTCTGCCTCACCTTCCTCTACTTCTGCAACCTCCCATGTCGCAGTCTTTTTAGCTTCTTGGCTGAAAATGCTGAGCCATTCCTCAGAATGCTCGTCATCCTCTTCTACTTCTTATTTCGCTGTCAGCTGTACCTGCTGATCCAAGTTCATCTCTGAATTCATGAGACCCTCAGATGGTCTCATATTCTCAGTCAACTCCTCCGGATGATTCCCACTCACTTATGAGTTTATGAGACCTACAGATAGTCTCATCTGCTCATCCCTGCCCACCTGGCAATATGGGATGTCCCTGCTGCTCTCTTGGCAGACTATGAGATCAACTGATCCAATATTCATTAGCACTCCTTGCTGAATTGAACTCTCCTCCGAGTCCATGAGACTTTCAGACAATCTCGAATGTTCATCTTTGCCTACCTGGCAGTTTAATATGCTTCCGCTGCCCTCTTGGCAGTCCTTGAGATCCCGCAGCGATCTCTTTTCATTGCTCAGCTAACAATGTGAATTTCCCAGAATATCCTCATGACAGTCTGTGAGATCCTCAGCTGATCTCAGCTCGTTGCCCACCTAGAAAACTGGAATTTCTATTCTTCCCTCCTGGCATTCCTTGAGATCATCAGCCGATCTCATTTCAAATTCCAAATCGTTGAGACTTTCCCCAGTCTCTGGTTCGCATACCTGAACCCTCTTCTTCTCCTTCTACAACTTAAATTCAAGTCTCACCAATTCTCTCTTTATATCTGCGAGCTCTTCATCTATATCTTCTTGGCTCCATATATCTCTCCTCCCAGCATACCTACGGCCTTCAGTAGCTCTGTTGCTGCCTTCGCTTGCCTTCCTGGCAAGTCTGTTGCCAATCTGCATCATGAGCGCTTCCAGCTTCATCCTACAGTCTCAATGACTGTCTCCTTGATTGTTTCCTACCTGCAAACAATCATTACAGAGTCCTCAGCAACTTTGTCTTCCTCCTTCTCCTCTGTCTGCAAGATACAAATAGAATCCTACTCTGATACCACTTGATGTGTATTAGAGTGCTTTCCTCCTCTGCCTCTTTCTGCCTGAAATATACAAGCAACAACTAGCTCTGATACCACTTGACGCAAGCAATGTCTTCCCTATCACCCCACAAGGTCTCTTCACTTGACCTCCTGCTCACAGGATCATTCTAATCCCCTCTTCGAGCCGAATTAGCTCCTTAGATTCTGGAGTGGAATCCTTGTCAAACACCCGATTCACAGGTCCTTCTTTACCCTGTCACGACCTCTGCACCTAACCATGGTTATCCCCAACTCTCTATTGGGGTTCGGGGTTTCACGCTTCCTGATGTCAAGAGTTTCTCACCTCTCCAATCCCCGATTATCGATGCGGCCCTTTCCACGCGCTAGCCCTCCTGGCTATAGGCTTTGGCCCATATGACCGTCAACACATGACCTCGGTCAAACCTCTCATCGGGGTTTCGGCGT